>JASDQU010509601.1:2196-17586 GCA_032191745.1 Picea mariana
ACAATATCTTGTTCGGACGTAGCTACATGTATGCTATGAAGGCAGTGGCATCCTCCGTCTTTCGGAGAATCATGTTCCCCCACAACGGGAAGATTGTGACTATCGACCAAGTCTCACATTATGAGCCTAATCCCTCTGCCAATCTCGATAACATTCTTCCTCTCATCCACACCAACCACGACACATACCCACTCGTAGAGATGGGTCCTAGGATTTTCAAAGATCCATTCTTATTAGGGACATACCATGGAGCACCACCACTCCTTCCCCCTAATCAAGTATGTGTCATCTCATCTAACAGAACTCACACGGAGGATGCTCTTCCTCCTCAGGAGGCTTCCGTCATTCCTGACATCTCCATAGTCTCAGAACCACTCCAGCCGGAGCCTCCTACGCACCCGTTGACCTCAATAGTCCACGACTCCACATCCCCTCAAGGGAATAATCCCGTCTGGGAGACAGTTCCCCAACCCCTCACTCAAATTCCCTTCTTTTACCCTCCACCAGGTATAGAAGATTTTTAGGTAGCCACAATGCTCACACTACCCAATATGGTGTTAGCAATCCCCGTTTGGTATTTACACCCACCAGATATGGTCCCTCGACCATCCCTTCCCCCACAGGAAGGAATCCCCATGACGATTCCCATCCTTACCCCCACTACTCCCATCCTCCCTAACCCCCCTGCTACCGCTGGGGGCAGGAATAAGAAGAAAGAGCCCACTGCTCCACTTCCTCCCCGCATCCCACCACCTTGCGCACTCTGTGAGAAAGAGGGCCACCAAACCAAAAATTGGCCATCCCTACCTGAATTACGGAATTTGATTCCCCCCAATCAAACCCCCACAACACTCGTCACTCCTGTTAGTCCCACTACTACCACCCAACCTTCCAGTAGTAAAGGGTTGAGGACCAAATATGCTTGCGCTATCTGTTCAGAGTACGGCCATTATACCCATCGTTGCCCAGCACTGCCACGCTTCCGGCAGACATTAGCTGCTGTACGCTAAAACTTCCAGAACAACCCACACCTTGCTACGTCCTCTTCAAATATCGCTGACATCCGCTATGTCACCACTTCAGTCAATGAACGTCTGAGATGCCCTTGTTCTCTCTGCGATTCGTTGGCTCATTTTACATACCACCATTTCATGAACCTAGTTCGGGCTCCTATTTACAATGCTCCAAGTGCACCTTCAATAGACATGTTCTCTCAATCTTCGGATCACCTCAAGAGAAGGGAATGGATTGAATGGAAGAATAAGGGGATGAAGAGGGAATGTTGAGGCAATATCTCACAAAAGGTTGTAAATGCTTGGGCAAGGAAGGGAAGTGAAATTGGGCAGAGTTTCATTTTTCTTATTCTTGGATGTGAAATGAGACCCCAACACCTATTTTTATATGAAAAAAGGATGGTTATTCGGTTGGGTGACGGGATATAGTAGGTGAATTGGTTGGGAAACCTCCAATAGCCCATGAATTTCAACAAATTCCTTACAAGTTTTTTTTTTGCAACTTTTGCAAGCATACACGGGTTGTTTAGTGTGAAACAAGAGTATGTACATGGGCTTTCTAGCATGAAAAAAGTGTATTTACACGGGCCTTAGTGTTGTAGGGCACGTACATGCTCTAAAAAATTGTTTTTTAACAAGAGTTCCTCAGCCGTGCTTTCTAAAAATATGCAAGTAAGAGGGCCAAGGTCATGTATGCATGAATAGGGAATTTTAGGGATATAACACAACCCCATGTACCACATATTGATGCATCAAGTACTAGGGGGGAAATATTCTCGTTGGATCATTATTCTCTAGGAATTCAATCTAGAATTTGCATAATCTAAAGCCAAGAAATATTTAGTTTTTTCTGAGATTATGTGTGACCTTCTCCATACTAATGAAAAAACTATGCCCAATGAATCTCTTCTTGATGATTCTTTGTTTCTCATTAGTACGTCTGAACCATGGTATGGGGATATTACTTTGTATCTCCAAACGCAACACTTTCGGCCGAACCTGTCTCATGAATATCGCTGTCGTATTATCCATGACATGAAGCATTACCTTATCATTGGATACCGTTTATATCACTACAAGATTGATTCTATACTATGAAGATTCTTAACACATGACTGTTGGTCACTATAATTGCTCAATTAATTTAAACAATCAAGTTCTACATAAATTTTCAACCTAGGGAAGTCTGTTATTTCAAAGATAACCACACACTATATATGCTCAATTCCAAAAGAAACCTAGAGTTGTAGTAAAGGAAACTATATTAGTCACACTTGCCTTGAATAAACTAAAGTTCTGACTTGAATTACAGGAAAGCAACCTACCTATTGCAGAGCTTAAAGAGATGATTAATCTAAAGAATCCTAGATTACATTAAAATAACAACTGCAACAGGAAAGAACAACTATTCTGTAACCAGAGAACAGTACCCTATTCCCAAGTATGAATTCCAACACCTTGTTTCTGATTAACACACTTTCATGAAAACATTAATGCATAGAAGGATAACTCTATCTAATAGAGAATACGACCCTTAATCCCTTCCAGTAAGCAGGAACCTTTAGTACCAGTCTCTGATTAGCACACTCAGGGAAAATAATTGAAAGCTGATTACTTCTAATAGAGAACAGAACCCTTAATCCCTTCCATTAAGCAGGAACCTTTAGTTCTAGTCTCTGATTGGTACACTCAGGGAAAAATAATTGAAAACTGATTACTTCTAACAGAGAATAGAATCCTTAATCCCTTCCATTAAGCAAGAACCTTTAGCTCTAGTCTCTGATTAGCAAACCTTATAAATTCATCACACAAGCTTGCTAATTAAAATGATTATGAACTTCGTGAAAACAATGTAACATTCAATAAAACAAAGTTCTTAACAAGACAGAGTTCAATAGTGTTTCAACAAAGCAGAATTCATTAACAATAGTGTTTCAGCAAGACAAAAGTTAATCAAGGCATAAACAAAAATTACACTAACACACTATAAAACTAATGGGTGAATCTTGTGAAGAAGGTGGGCCCTCCCTTCTCACAAGATTCCCCTGAGATGAAAGGCTAGAGAAGGATGCTCAAAACAGTCTTTTATTCATCTATCAATGTATCATATTACAATCTAGAAATGAAGTACGTCCTTCTCTCTGAAGCTTTCTTAGTACATAAACTGGAGATCCTTTCGAATGATGATTTCCTCTTATTTAAAGAGGGAATCCCTTCGATACAATTGATAAAAAATTACAAATGTATATCTGAGTCCTATTCTTAGTTCGATCGACTTTCTAAACCAGAATAGGATGTCCTAGCCTTCCGCAATAGAATGCTATTACAAGTGCTGAATGAGATGTTGTTGTCACGGCTGGAGTAACAATTCTTGTTGCTATTGTTGCATGCTGTTTCGGCATCGCAAATCGTGGGCTGTTTCAGCCATGAGATTTGCGCTCTGACTGTTTCAGCACTTCTCAGGTAGCAGCGATGGTTGATGCTTGGCTTGTGGTACGGATGTTGTAGTCAATCTATGTGAGTTGCTGTTGACCACGGGCTGTGTAAGGACTTCCTTTGTGTTTCAGCATCATTGACCATAGACTGTGTAACCGCTTCTGTGTTTCAGCATCGTCGACCATAGACTGTGCAACAGCTTCTGTGTTTCAGCATCGTCAGCCATGGACTATGTAACAACTTCTATGTTTCAGCATCATCGACCATAGACTGTGCAACAGCTTCTGTGTTTCAGCATCATCGACCATGGACTGTGCAACAACTTCTGTGTTTCAGCATCGTCGGCCATGGACTGTGTAACAACTTCTATGAATCACTGTTTCAACAACAGGCCTCAAATACTAATCTGCAGTTTGAACTGTTTCAACACTTATACATTTTTAATCAATGGTTAAGTACGAGAGTGATGTGAAATTATATGCAAAACAGATTAAACGTATAGTAAAGAGAAGAGACGTTATATACCTTTGGAAAGATAAGATAAAGTGATAGTATGAGCTTAAATGTGAGTGATCAAGAGTGTAATAGTGGCAAAAAGTATGGGCAAAAAGGTACATTGTGTGGTCCTAACAATGACGAAGTCGAACAAATTCTCAATTATTGTCACTCCGGAGCATGTGGTAGTCATCTTTCTGGGATGGCTATAGCCCAAACAATATTGCGTGCTGGGTATTTTTGGCCTTGAATATTCAAAGATTGTATAACTTTCATTAAGAAATGCCAACCCTGTTAAGTTTTTCATCATAAAACATGATCTCATCTTTCTCTGCTTCATCCAGTAGTTGTCGTTGGCCATTTTTCAAAAAGGGCTATTGAATTTATGCAATGTAAGCCTAACTCGACCAAGGGGGCATGGGTATATTATAGTTGCCATAGATTATTTCACTAAATGGGTCAAGGATATGCCTACATTCACAGATGATGGAAAAACTACCGTGTTATTCATGTTCAATCACATTATTGCTAGATTCAAAGTCCAGCAAGCCATTTTCACTAACCATGGTTCACATTTTTGGAACCACATGATAACCGAGCTAAGCAGCAAATTTCTTTTTTCCCATGAAAACCCATCTCCATACTACCCCTAAGCGAATGGAAAAGTAGAGTCCATCAATAAGGTCTTGAAAACCATGATCGAACGGATGGTGGGGGCACAAAAATCAAATTGGCACTTGAAGCTTTTATCAACACTCTGGGATTATAGGACATCCATGAAAACTACTACTGGGTTTCCACCATTTCATTTGGTTTATGGTCTAGAATCCATCCTACCAATTGAATGTGAAATTTTATCACTCCAATTAGCCATCAAATTACTGACTAACACCTCTTCCAAGGAAGAATGATTCTTATATTTGGTGAAACTTGAGGAGACCCGTCGTGATGTTGGTCTTGCTAATGAGATTCATAAAAAATGCATCAAGAATCAATATGAAAAATCCACTCTACCTCATGTCTTTGAAGAAGGAGACATGGTTTTAGTCTATGACCAAGACCACGATAAACTAGGGGTAGGAAAGTTAGAACCCATGTGGCACGGTCCTTACATCGTGAAATGAGCACTAGAAAAGGGCGCATATGAGCTAGTTTACTATGATGGAATTCCTTTGAAGGAGCCTCAAAATGGGCTCTACCTAAAAAAATATTATGCTTAGGGACATCCTGCATTTGTGCTTTGTATATTACTGTACCATACATTTGGTATGTTTTGTTTTTGGTGTGATTTTTTCTTTTGCATATAAGATTTTGTTTCTCTTACAACTGCTTATCCCACTTTGTGCTTGAATGCACAGATGTCAACGTCCTCTCTCATGTATTTTGGATTTGTGGGCGATGTTAGTCAACATACCCAGAACCTTGATTCTACATCTTGGGTGGTCTATTCTGCAAGTGACGAGTTAATGAGTTCAGGAGGAGTTTTCCTTTGTCCTCCAACAAAAATGTCGCAGAATATTATGCCATCATTGGAATTTTGATTGAGGTTTCCTCTTTTGGAATTTCTCATTTGATCGTTAATCTTGAATCTCAACTTGTGTTCTTTCAGCTAAACCATGTTTATTCTATTCGTGATCCTACATTACTTTGACTTTACTTAAGGGTTAGCCTCCTTGAAATATCATTCAACTATATTCAATATCAACATATACCAAGGGAGTCTAACACATTAGCCAATTCACTTTCGAATTTCATTTTAGATTGGCATCTATCACATACATAAATCACAAGGCATATAAAAGTGTGAAAATGAAAAACCATCATTCAATCAAAACACTTAATATAAGCAACTGAAATAAAATCCATGTATATATATCATAGAAAAAGTTTTTCTGCATCATAAAGTCCGAAAAAGTACATAGGGGATAAAACTAGGCTATATCACCCATACATCATCACAAAACTAGGACAATTCCAAAAAAGGAGACTCCAATCGTCTTCTTCTGGTACATTATGCTCATGATAACAAACTACTACTCATAATACTCGTCGCAATAGGTGGATAAGGCCCTCTGTAACTCCTACTTTGTGCCTCTAGAGGTGATACATAATCTCTCACAGTCACATCACGGGGACACACATGGTGATCCCCATCAGGTTCCTCTCTACATCACAAAGATCTCCATCACTATCACCCACCTCCACCTCATGAGCCCCTCCATGACAGTATAATACTGACATTCTCACTGATCGTGATGCTCCTTAATATACAAGATGAGATAAAAACATGATTAGATCCCCTTTGTGCAACACAAAAAATATATACACAAAAAATCCAAAAACAATAAATTACAAGGTCACGTTCTTCAAAAGAACACCTGATGCATCCCAATGTGCTCATTCGGAGAGTACTAAGTCTATGCTTCCCTTGAAATCCATCCCTGCATATGGAAAATCCTCAATCATCGATATTTTTTTCTTTCACCATGTGAAGAAACCAACATCAAATGAAAAAAACAAAGGACCAGTTCTCATCCGGGCCGAAAAAATTGTCCATCATTCCATCCGCGGCTTGGATGAAGGTTGTACTGGTATCTCAATTTGTCGTTGCATTAGAGGTACTCACTCTAAGAAGAACGACACAAGAAAATATCCATAGCCAAATAGTTTTTTCTTTCATGTCCTACTTTCGGTGATTTGGTATTTCACATTCACTAAGAAACTTGCACACCAATTGAATACTCTTCGATCAAGGAATTAGATCACATATGCCATTTGTGATTTTGAGGCCAAATGAGGAGATGTGATTCTATGTAACTTTGTAACAGTGAACAAGATGGTGCATAATGGAAGATCTATGACATCTTTTATTGCAATCTTCCCACGGTGTTTGCGGGACCCTGCCCTGCAAAACTATGCAATGCAAGCATTGAAATTTATCTTGGTACCCAGATGCCCAGACAAGGTGATAGGTGCTCCCCACTTAGAGATCCCTATCAAGAAATATACATCCTATATCTCTATCTCAAGAGAGAGAGGATCCACTCGAAAAACTTGATTAGGTACATCCCACATTCCTATCAAGTGTTCCAGAAGAAGCACTTCCTTCTTCATACTTTGGGTCTTGAATTTTTTTAGAAAATCACAATTTATGAGTGTTTTTATGGTATGGAGATCATGCAAAGCAAAGAAATCATCAGTTTCATGCTCATGATCCTTCCACTCTATCATTTTGTCAAAAAATCTCCTACAAATCATGATAGAAATCATTAGCCAAAGTTTTAAGCCAAAACAATGTTTTTTTGAGAGTCTACACACTAAATTTTATTTTTTGTTTTGCGCTCAATACTCCCTCAAAGGGGTTATAGGGAATCAATTCTCTCCAACAGCTCAATGGACAACATTGAAATCAAGGATCAATTCTCCCCATGATGTTTTGGGGGAGCGTTGATACCCTAGGGTGCCAAAAAGACCCTAAACGAGCTCAAACCAAGCCAAAACTTGGGGAAAATGAAAGATAAATGATACAAAATGAAATAAAATGAAGACAAGACTAATATGGCTTAGGCATAATGTGAAATGGTGGCCTAAATATCCTGGAATCAACACTTGAATATTTTCTCCAAGAGAGGGAAATTTCCAAAAGTTAAAAACAAGAGGTGAAAATGAACTATGTTTTTCCACTAGTTATCATTTATAACCACTTGAACTAGTTATTTTTTTCTCTATTCACGTTCGTTTTTCCTCTATAAGATTTATTTCATGGTATCTGTTGGATTTTATAAGGATTTCTGACACTTTTCCATCAAGCCATAATCTATTTCTGCAGGATTCTAGGAGACATGACATTTTGGTGACCTTGTTCATTTAAGAGCATACTTCATCTTTCTTCAAGCTCTCTAAACAACGAAGAGTCATCTTTCTAGTGATAGTTTACCCCTTTTTCGACCTCATAAGACTAACTACGATAAATGGACAGTCTATTCAACCGTGGCTAGAAGAGTTCTCTCTTGCATTATTTTACACTTTTTTGGGCTCGAGATACTAAATTTACAAAAAGGAACACCCTTGGAGTCTTCTTTAAGATATTTTTAGACTCTCTAAACGTGATAAGAACACCAATTTTACCTTCTTTGGAATCGTTAAATCATGCATTAAAGGACCCATATGGGATCAAACCCCTCCTTCTACAGGTTCGTTAAACATGTGATGAGGGACTCATCGAAGATGAGCTATATCAAGCATTTGTTATCCTCCTCAAACTCGTTAAAAAACAAAGAGGTTCTCACCAATCATGGTGGGGGAAAAATTGAAGGAAGTAGGTCAAGTTTTGGAAAGAATTATGACAATTTTCTATTGTTTCCCTTGAACATGGCACCTGCTTACGTCTCATCTTACAGTTGGATAATCTGCTTGTCTCTGAGTCATACCAATGCTATTAGTCCTCATACTCCAACTCACTCGAAGAGTGCCCCAATGATCATCACACAAAATTTTGGTCTATCTCTTAGTCGAGTCAATGTTGCCAAGTCATTTGTCAAGCCTCACAATGTTCAAGGGAAGTTTCACTTCAAACCAACGACTCTACAGTATTACCAACTTTCATCCTTGTGTCAGTCCATACTCATTTGATCTATCATCTTACATCACTTTCATGTGTCAGTTTCATATTGATGATGGGGGAAACATCATGTCCCTCCTTCGAAGATTTTGTTCCTATCAACTTCAACACATTATCCAGGAATTAGACTTAGAAACCAGTTAGTACCTTGGGAACTGCATGCCTCAATGATAGATTTCCTCACCTTTGACAATAGGTTTACACCAATGACCTCTGATAGAATTATTTGACAAATGTTTGAGTTCAAATCATTTATTCACATTCACTGGAATGTACTAAGGTACCTTGGGAGTCATTATCATCATTGGTGATTTCCCTCGCACTTGTTAATAGTATACATTAATGACTAGTAATCAAGTGGTTTCTACCATGTTCGACATCAAGACATCTATTCACATGGTTATAATCGTACTATTTCAGAATTAGGATGAAGACCCTGGGTTGGGTGCTCACTTTGTTATTTGATTTTCCCAGGCTGCATTGGAGATCATTTGAGTATGCAGAAGATTCCAGTATAACCATCATATTGTAAATCTCACTAATGTATATGATGTCATATAGAACTACTTTGTATGGGTCCGTGGCTATGTTTTTGTCATATCGTAGCTCCACTGTGTATTTTTTCGTAGATACGATCAGATCATGTAATGGAGGCATGGATCCACATTCTATGTTTGGTGGCTATATCCTTAGTAAATGCTTTCAAGGATCCACAGTGTATTGGTTAGCGACCATGCTTTGAGTCAATTTATTCCGAGCATAGGTATGCATGCCTCAGGGATGATACATATATACCATTTGATGTTTGTTTTCAACTTTCTCCAGACTCTCCTACTCTAGCGCCCTTGCATTAATATTTTTGTAAAGTGTTTCAACCATCAATTTCTCTTATGACCTCACACTTTAGGGGGCATCTGTTACACACCTAAATTTCACATCACCAAAACATTGCACTTGAGTTTCGTAATTGTCATATTCACCTTACTAAGTGTCACAAACTTTGACACCATGGAAGAACATTTGTCATAACCCCTAGTCATTATGGAGGAGAAAACCCATCATAAGAAAGTCGAAATAATTCCTTTTACCTTGATATTTTGACCATTTTTGAAGGTCAATTCTCCCCTACCCATGTATAGGGAGCTTTAAAATATTGTCAATGCTCCCCTGCCCATGTATAAGGAATTATGTCAATGATATGTGCTCATTGTTAGGGGAGTGTTGAAGTGGTTAGAGGAAGTTGCAACTAATCCACCTTATTCTAAGGGTAAGTTCCGAGAGGATGAGGTCACAGATTTGAGTCATATCTCATGGCTCCATCTTAAGTAAACTCAATCTCAACTTATGGAGAAAAATACTCAACCATTTCCTAAAATACCTCATGATGGTTAAGCCTCCCAAATATTATATAATTAATGCATTCCAAGGTGAAAGGGGAAAAGAATTGAAGAGCATCATATTTATGATAGTGTGAAAATCAAGGGAATAGATAAGAGAGTTTGGATGAGGAACTGTTGCAATGTCATGGTAATGATTGTAAGTGCTTCATCATTTCTTTCCTTTAATAGATAAACTTGGGCTATTCCCTTCATATGTTGTGGTATTGATCACATGCATGCCTATTGTTGTAAATTCATCATAGATAGATTTATTTTCACCTAATAATATAGAGTAGAGGGAAGGAGATTCATCTTTGTTCATTGCAGGTCCTATCTTGCACCTAGGATCTTGGTCAACAAGGTCAAAGGATGGAGCAGCGAGGTAAACCATCATAAAAAGGCATGTCTTCCATATATTTCCTCTTACTTTGATTGTTGAAGTAGGTCTAAAGAGAAGTTAGTGCCCATTTTTTTTATTCTGTATTTGGATCAAAGAAGGGGTATTGATCAAAAGGGGGGTTTCTCTTGTCCACAGGGGGAATTCACCAAAATAATGTGGATTTGGAAAACATGTATGTCTACAATGTTGTGGGACAATCCATAGTGTTGTTCCAGCTCGTAGACCTATCCAAATGTTATCACCTATAAAAAGGAACCAAGAATGTAGAAAATGAACATCTTGGGGGGTTAAAGCATACACCTAAGGATCTATGCCCCATCTAGTACAAACCAGAAAAAAAAAATTTCAAACTTAGATCCACTGGTGGATATCCCACGACCTTCCTCATAAATCCTTATCAACACATGGTAGCCATGTTGTGCGGGTTGTATCGGGAGGAAGAATCCTCCAAGTTTCCCTATCATACATGTCATTAATCTACTACTGCACAGAAAAAGGAGCATCATTCACCTGGGACAACATCCTATCGACAAACTTGACATAGGCCATCGTTGCAGTTGTAAAATCTCGGCCCAGGACCTTCCCTAGTTTCCATATGTCTTCATATCTTTTGGACATAATGTGTGTATTCCAATAGTACCCAAAGATGGGTTGGGCATGGAAGCCAACTGACCCAACCATTCATATATACTGCCAAGTGCTATGGGATAAAAAATACAAGACGTAATACCAAAATATTGGCAATAAATTCCTAGCTTTATTGTACAAATTCATCTTTTGCACACCCGCTCCATGCATGACCGATAAAAGCAATCACCATCATCAAAATAATTTGAAATTGGTACCTGATGGAACATGACACCTACATTAGAGTGTACGGAGCCATGGAATCCCCTCATTTTGTACTGAATAGATCATTTCTTCAAGAGGTGGCATACCAGATGGTAATCCAGAGTCAGTGGAATACTCTACAGAGATAAGAAACATATATGGCCTCCACTACCACTATACACTGGAACTTATTATTTTTCAAACACTAAACAACCCCAGGAGGAAGTAGATATTTTACTTTCATATCGTTTTGGTGAACAAAGGTTCAGGAGAAACGACCCCTAAAAGGTCATAAAAGAAAATTTTAACAAGATAGGCCTGCCTTAGGAGTATACATCAGAAATATGGGAAGATGAAGAAGTACATTGCGACACTATAAGTTATGATGAATTCCTCTTCAAAATATGAGGACAAACCTTAGGGAGGATTGCAGATGAAGAAAAGGCTCGAGAAGAGGCTATAAAGAAAGTAGAAGAACAAGTAGAAATAACATCTTCCGCTACTACATCTACACAGTCTGGATCTGTAGAGGAGGAGGACATTGACAGGTAGGAAAATAAGAGACAAGAAGAAATTTCACAAGATGAAGAATGATGCCTCATAAAAGAAAAGGAAGAATGAAGATAACAAAGCTAAAGATAAAATCGATGTGGCAGCCACAACAACAGTAGATGCAAAATAAGAAAAAGAAAAATTGACTCCCTAGAAAGAGGCTAAGCAAAAGGTAGCAACTGGAAAATCTGTAGCAACAACAACAACAACATAGAGGGAAACCAAGGAAGTTGCAAATAAAGCAGTAGAAGAAGAACAGAGAAAAAAGTACGAGGAAGCAAGAAACAATTAGACAGTCCCAATGGAAACTGACTTACTAGATATATTCACAACAGGTACCAATATTCTATCCCAACTTGGTGGGATAGATCTAAGACTTTGAGCTCCATTTAAAGTAGAAGAAGTCCCCAATTTGAAGAAATTCATGTACGATAAATCTTCAAGCAAAATCATGTAAGAACGAGTGAAAAGGGTTCCTGTGATAGGAGGAAACCCAATCTCAGTTTTTATATAGAGCCCTGTAATTGAAGACATCAGAATAGATCACGTTGCCATAGCTTTCACTGGCTCCACCTTCATGACCGCCATAGAAGACACTGTCTGAAACTTGTGCCAACAGAATATAGAGAAGGAGCCAAGGATTAGGGAGCTTGAAGAAAATCTTCAAAAGGTAAAGGTAGATGAAGGAAAACTATGAAGCTTCAAATCCAACACAGAAAAGGTCAGAACTAAACTTGAGGAATCCATAATCGACATGTATGCTCACATGTACATGTTTCAGGACATAGTTTCTATCATCATAGATCAACATAGAATGGTGCAAACCAAGCTCACACAATTCAACTTTATCTAGGAGGGCATGAAAATTTTTAATACATGGATCACAGAAAACCTATATGCACCGGTTGAGCTCTATCATCCCTCAACAACACAAGAATTACTCAAGATATTCCAACTTCCCCAATTAGAGGAGCTTGGGAAAAACCTTATAATGGAAGAACTAGTCGACAAGGTGCAAGACAAAACAAGTTGTAGGCGAGGAGTCACTGAGGTAACCACCGCAGTAACAATGAACCTAATAGAACATCACCTTATTCAACTGACAAAGGTCCATACTATGGTCCGGGAATTCATAGCTACATTATCAAAAAATATGCAGACCCTCGACGACAACGTAGATATACATACGACTAACATAGAAGAGCTTTCATATTGTAGACTCATATCTTTGTATGATGAGCTGGAAATACGGGTAGCATACCTCTAGGACAAGAGTCCATAAAAAGAGAAAATAACAAATTCGAAATTTCTATTACCTACATTATTTTTTCTTTTTTGAACTACTTCCAATTTTGTCTTTACTATGTACATATGTCATCAAGCAAAGGGAATACAAATAGTTTTGTAACAATTTCTTTAAGGGAATGCAAGAAGTCACAAGGGAGTTATAAAAAATTGTATAAATATAGGAATATTCCCACTTTGAAGAGGCTCTTAAGAATTGTATAAACTCAAGAACTAATTCAAGGAAAAATATTGTGTTAATAAAGATTGAGAAGCCCTCGGGGCTAGTTTTCGAAAGAAAGAAGAACTTGTGCATGTGGTTGTTTTGCAGTGAACTATTTCAAGTGGAATGTATGTTGATCACACAGACTATAAGGAAAATGTTTTCTTATAGACTAATCTGATGCATTGAATCTCATTTTGCAGTATTGCTATTCTTTCTCATATTTATAAGTCCTGAGCTTATGAGTTGTTATGTATATAGAAATATAATTTGGACTTTTCTAGTTATATGTATGTATGCACGTGTTTCTAACTTTTCACCTTTATTTCAGCTATCCGAGTGAGGTTTTTGGTAGAGTTTAGTTTCATTACAACTCATTTTGGTTACTTTAGTTCGCTCTTTGATAAGACATGATATGTTAGAAGTAGATCATGTTTATTTTCATACATAATCTTCATCTACATCCTTACATTGCATAACCACCCATCTTCATCCTCATAACTATCAATGGCAACTAGGCCAAATCCCGGATGGGTCTCCTAAACCAAAATGTGCATAGTCTAATTGGGACCATGCATCGAGGAGAACCCCTTACTATTGCAGGGAGAATTCTGCCCCAACAACACATTGACAACTAAAGGACATCACCCCTAGGGTGGTCTATTTATATCATCAGCTAGTGGAAAAACTAAAAGAAGACGTACAATGCTAGAAGATTGATCTTAACAATATTGATGACGATGATCCCCATGACATCCAGATCAAAGAGTCCAAAGGAGAGCATGCACTAAAGGGTAAGGCGACAGACATGGCCACACCCAACTATAATGGCCCAATAAAAACTAAGAAACATAATATTATCAATGAAGAAGCGCCCGAGATGGTCATCATTGGAGATTATCAGGATAAGGAAATAGTCACTCAGGTTGTTGATCTCCTCAAGGAATATTATGATTTCTTTCCTCACAAATTTTCTAAGATGAAATACATCGCAGGATCCTTGGGAGCCATGAAGATTCAAGTCAAACTAGATTCCAAACCTATTAAGTGGAGGCCTTATCAATTAAATCCAAAGTATAAGGAAAAGGTGTGCAAATAATTAGATTGAATGTTGGATGTGGGGATCATTGTCCCTATTGAGGAGTCAAAATGGATTAGTCCTATGGTCATGAAACCCAAGAAGACTAGGGATATTCGAATCTGTGTCGATCTGAGGAGACTCAATGTAGCCTATGTCCATGACCCTTTACTGACACCCTTCACATATGAGGTGATGGAAAATGTTGGTGGTCGGGAAGCCTACTCTTTCACATATGGCTTCTCAGGATATCATTAGGTTCAGATTGCAGACGAAGATCAGACCAAAACCACCTTTGTGACTGAATGGGGGTCATTTTCATACATGGTCACGCCCTTTGGCCTGAAGAATGCCCCATGCAGTATTTTCCCAGATAGTGGTCACAAACTTCAAGGAATTCATCCACAAGTTCCTTGAGGTATACTTGGATGATTAGACTGTGTTAAGTTTGTTAAAGAAACACATGCAAGATCTTCTATTAATACTGGATCGATGCCGCCAACTATAGATATATTTAAATTTGAACAAAATGCATTTTCTGTACACCATTTGGCATACTGTTGGGCCATGTCATATGAAAGGATGAATTATTCATGGATCCAACTAAGATTTCCACCATCTTGGATATGGTGGCACCCATTTTGATTTGAGATATGCATGCCACATTGGGACATACATGATACTACCAATGGTTCATCTAGAATTATGCCTAGATTGTGGCTCCATTGGAAAAGTTGTTGCACAAGGATACTAAGTATGCGTGGACACTTGAATGCCAACGAGCCTTGGATACCCTCAAAGAAAAATTGGTTACGACACCCATTTTGGTTTTCCCTGATTGGTCGAAGCTCTTCCATGTCCTCGTCGATACTTCATCTATTGCGTTGGGTACCCTTTTTGTGCATCCAGGGGAAGGAAATTGCAAGATACCAGATATATAAAATATGCAGAACAGAAACGAAATGCTAGAAATAACAGAATAACAGTGAAATAGCCAGCATAATCTTCACAATACACAGAAATGATATACGAAATAGCAACAGAAATAGCACTTGAACAGAAATAGCACTTGAATCAG
>JASDQU010509601.1:20605-54223 GCA_032191745.1 Picea mariana
TTTATTAATATGTTTTTCAAAATATTATTTTTATAATATCTATTTATGACATATCTTAATCATTAATTAATTAATATCCTATTTGTTATGTGTTAAAATAAACATTTGATGATAAATAATAAATTTCGTGTAACAACCTCCAATAAATTAGTATAATCTTCTTGTTATATTTAAAGCCGTTCAGCCCCTCGAGACACTATTGAGTAATCCTGATCTTCATCCGTGGACACTATTGAGTAATCTTGAATGCATGTTTTCTTAGTTATATTTCCAACATTATTTTGCTAGGAAAAGTATTTGTTTAGAGGTATAGTTTAAAAATTTATTTATTTTTTCTTTTCTAATAGATAGATTATTATTATGATTGTTATCGTGGATTATAGATTATTATGATTGTTATCGTGGATTATAGATTATTATGATTGTTATTATGGGTGATAGATTATTATGAATTATATAATTACTATTGAAATTGTGATTTTTTATTATTAAAATTATTTTTAATGTATAAATTATGATTATTATCATAAATTATATAATTGTTATTGAAATTGTATTTTTTTATTATTAATTTGTTTTTAATGTATAAATAAATTTAGTATTTTGAAGTTTCTTGAGTGTAGAATAGTAGGTGATAGAGTATAGAGTGTGTTATTGGAGTATGGAGTAGGCTGTTAAGGCACTCTTTTATATGAAGTAAACTTTCTATTTACCTTTTGTGTGGCTCCAAATTTTTGGGTGCAAGATTTATTATGGTAATTGGTAAAATATATCATAATTCACTTATTCAATGGTAGATTGGTATTGATGATAGTTATTGAGTTATTTAAGAAAGACAATGTCATTTGAAATAACTTGTAGTAATTTGTTGATAGTTCATACGGGTTAAATTTTCACTCTTCTGAGATGTTTTTGGATTCTAGATCATTAACTTAAATTTTGGATTTTAGATCATTAACTTGTTTCCTTATGTTTGAAGAAGATGAATTCTTAATCAATCAAAACCAGTTACTTTTAATTTAAAGATAATTCAATTTAAATAATATCTCAACTTGAAACTACCTCCATTAAAAAAAAATTCTTACTAATAACATTTATCTTTAATCTTATATATAAAACTAAATACTTCCTTTGATTAAGATTTAACCTCTTCGATGACAAACATCGCATCTTATCAATTTCATAATAAATAGAAAACCACTTTTCCCCATTTCCCAATTTCAAAATAAATAGAAAACCACTTTTTCCAAATTTAAATGTGAATCAAACAAAGAATATTGCTCAAATCTCGCATTTCCTTACATGGTATTAGAGCAGACTTTATAGACTACGATTCTGGARGTGGGAGATCCTCTTGCAGATGCTTTGGCAAGCCCGTAATAGTCGGCTTCCGTCACCACACTGCCCGCCGCAGTAGAGGCTGTATGTGTTCCATGCTCCTGGCTGTCTCTCGCTGACATTGACCGTTCCCTCCGTGTGGTATCCATTTTCACTACAGGCGGTTCCCATCGACCGTATCCATTTCTCACCGCTTCCTCCTCCGTGCCTGCTTCTGCGCCTGTGTTGGCGTCATTAAAGTCTGTGTCGGCTCAGCTGGAGTCCCGAGTTCGAGTCTGCCGGGGAACAAATGTCGGAAAGTTCTCTATGCAGGAACTCTGGAGTCTAAAAATGTATTTTCCAAGGACTGCTCGGCTCCACGCGGTTCGATCCGATAACGTCATGGCCAGTGACAGATTCGCATCCAATTTCACGGATTGAATTCGAGCCAAGTCGCTGATCGAGGTTTTTACTCTCCTACTGCGCACCACGCCTAAAGGCCGCTGAAATATTTCTTTGCCACCTCCAGACTCGCAGTCTATAAAGTCTGCTCTCTAATAACATGTAAGTAAAGAAATGGGGGAGAACACATTATTACACACATCAAAAGTATAAAGGGCTCTATTAAACCAATGTAATACATATATAAATATATGAATGTTGTCTTAAGATAGATATACACACTATCTTGGTCACATTAACAACTAGTTGAGATAATATCTCAACCACACTCAAAACTCAAATTAGAAGTTTGTTATTTGGAGAGGATATCTCATATCCAACTAGATCTAACAACCTCGTAAATATTTGAAAACAAACTCATTAAGTAGAGATGAACTCTACCCAATAATGATCAATAATCAAATATGATCACACATAAGACAAGAGAGGGTTAATAATTCCAACACCCTATACAATATATTTGGCACTCTATACAACATATGTTGAATGATGCTACAATAAGGTGACCACTTTCCTTGAAAACAAGAATTTAATTTAATTTATATATTATTATTTATTAAATATTATAGTTGGTCCATTGGGTATAAAGAATACATTACTTTAAGATGTCAAGGAAAATTAAAAGTATATTTCTATGAAAAAAAAAAATAATAAATAAACCAAGGAAGAAGAAGAAAATATCCTCACAATGGGATGGGAACAATGTAGAATATCAAAAAGAAAGAGGTTTCTCCATTGAGACATGTCACTGTGGAGAAGCACTGGTAACTATCAAGGTCATGAAGAAATGCATGATGAGTGCGAGGTCATGTCAGTGTTTAGGTCTACAACACCCCACAAGGCTATCATGTGTGTTTGGAGGCTAGACATGGGGGTCTTTCTACTATTGTTGGAGGGATATAAGTATGAGGCAATCAATCTAGTGCGTGTTGGTTTAGGAAATTGGCCTCTAGTAAGTTGTTGATGAAGGTTGAACATCTCCTATAAGAAGAGGCTAAGCATTCTTGGTCCTCATAAGCCATGAGTGATTGGAGAGAACAAAGTGAATCTCTTATGAGAGAAAATATTCATCCTTCAATCTTGTAGTAAGGAGAGCATCCAAATATATTTTTTTCTCAATCTCGGGATCTAAGGAGAAGAGGTGGAAATACAATGGTCCCAAGGAACATGGTAATCCATTTCAATGCGGAGCTAAAGGAAGAAAACTCTAAGTTTGGTGAGAGGGATCCTCAGGTTGTAAGGTCATTGGAGTTCAGTGTACATTGAGCACTAAATGAGCCCATCACTACATCAATGATACAAGTCTAAGAAGTTCTAAAGAACGAGACAAAGTGACTCTTTGGGATCAGAGAATGTAAACTGGAGATAGGCTCTATACATATCAGTATGAATACCCTTGTTTATCTCTCCAATGGAGAGATCGGGAGCATCACACTAGAAATCTATACATGATTGGTTTGTTGATGTCATAGTCAATGAGGTGAAGTAATGAAGAAGCTCTTGCATATCAACATGAATCAATCCCACACTCTACCTAGTCCATGAGATTTGAGAGAAAGATATAGATATATAAGAAGATCAAAGAAGATCTCTCTATGATTTTCCAATTCATCTAAACCTATGTATCATTTTCACCATATGAAATATCATTGAAATAATGAGTGGGGTTGTGCCAAATTTTGTGAGAGTGATATCATGATGCACTAATATATTGGCATGAATATTTTTGGATAACATGATCCTGAGAATCAATCCCTCTATCCAATTTCGATCCACCCCATGAGGGTATGGTCCTGAAACATCACATCCATATAAGAGCGTAAGTGTGCCCAATGAGTGAAAGAGTCAAATTTTCAATTGAATGTCCATAAACTAAAGTTGAAAACATTGCTTTTCAATAGGATGAGAGCCATATCTCACTTTCCCAGTCTAGCTTCTATTATTGCAATTAAGCTAAATAATGGTTCAAATAAGATGTCCCCCATAAATACATATGAAAAGAATACCTCAACCCTCTCACCTGTGAAAGTAAGAATAAAATTGTTTTCCCATGTTTGAGGGATGCTAAAGGCCATGAATTTTGTTTTATGGAGATTAAATTGAAGTTGATAAATCTAACAAGAGGAATCTAGGATGTCAAGTTGAATTTGTAGGGCACTGATTGAGTGGAAGATGA
Source organism: Picea mariana (assembly GCA_032191745.1). Classification (NCBI taxonomy): domain Eukaryota; kingdom Viridiplantae; phylum Streptophyta; class Pinopsida; order Pinales; family Pinaceae; genus Picea; species Picea mariana. The sequence continues at coordinate 24,561 of JASDQU010509601.1, forward strand.
GGATGATGTCATATGAAAATACGAGAATAATAGGATACTCCGAAAAGTAATCAATCAAGTGAGGTACATAATGAATTTGATATGATTTCCTTTAGCTCGTCACTATAGAGTCCAAAATGTGCAAGAGACACCTCTAGCTCGTGACATAACACTCATGTGTTGTGTTAACCTATTATTGAGGTGGTGTAGTGATCTGAATCGGATCCGAAAAGAAGAATTGGCTATCGAAATAGGACTCAAAGATCAACATCACGGGCATTGTTAAGGCTATGGGCGATGAAGGAGATCGACTTGTTGACGTGAAGGGCCCCATGTCATCATGATTTATGTCCAATTTTTTATGTAATGTATGTAAAGTCGGGTAATATATAGTTGTATGAAAAGGAATAAATCCACGTGGGATAAAACACAAATGAATAAAGAAATGGTGGAGAGAAAAACTGGAGAGAAGATGAAGCATTGGGGGCACCTAGCCTTCCAATTATCCTCTCAGTGACTTATCATTCTATATAATGTATCCCCACAAGGAGAACGAGGTTCTTTGGCTATGAATGATGTAGAGAGGCTTCCCAGATGTTATCAAGAAGCATAGACATGTACCAGAGAGACTATAACTTGCCCATTGTTGAATAAATAAGATCATGGATGAAGCTAAAAGATTGTTGGTTTTCCCATTTGGGTTTCCAAGGTAAAAAATCCAAGTCTATGTGTGATGATTTTCGTGGTTTATGTTTTCTTAGGAATCGATAATGTCTGCACTATAATTTAATGGTCGTCTGTGTATGTTCTAGAGACAAGGAATTCATGTTGTTATTATATGAGGTTTTTTATATTAATTTGGTTCTAAGTGGGTTAATACACTATAAAAAAAGAGGCTACAACACCGCACAAGGCTATCATGTGTGTTTGGAGGCTAGACATGGGGGTCTTTCTACTATTGTTGGAGGGATATAAGTATGAGGCAATCAATCTAGTGCTTGTTGGTTTAAGAAATTGGCCTCTAGTAAGTTGTTGATGAAGGTTGAACATCTCCTATAAGAAGAGGCTAAGCATTCTTGGTCCTCATAAGCCATGAGTGATTGGAGAGAACAAAGTGAATCTCTTATGAGAGAAAATATTCATCCTTCAATCTTGTAGTAAGGAGAGCATCCAAATATAATTTTTTCCTCAATCTTGGGATCTAAGGAGCAGAGGTGGAAATACAATGGTCCCAAGGAATATGGTAATCCATTTCAATGTGGAGCTAAAGGAAGAAAACTCTAAGTTTTGTGAGAGGGATCCTCAGGTTGTAAGGTCATTAGAGTTTAGTGTACATTGAGCACTAAATGAGCCCATCACTACATCAGTGATACAAGTCTAAGAAGTTCTAAAGCACGAGACAAAGTGACTCTTTGGGCTCAGAGAATGTGAACTGGAGATAGGCTCTATAAATATCAATATGAATACCCTTGTTTATCTCTCCAATGGAGAGATCGGGAGCATCACACTAGAAATCTATACATGATTGGTTTGTTGATATCATAGTCAATGAGGTGAAGTAATGAAGAAGCTCTTGCATATCAACATGAATCAATCCCACACTCTACCTAGTCCATGAGATTTGAGAGAAAGATATAGATATATAAGAAGATCAAAGAAGATCTCTCTATGATTTTCCAATTCATCTAAACCTATGTATCATTTTCACCATATGAAAGATCATTGAAATAATGAGTGGGTTTGTGCCAAATTTTGTGAGAGTGATATCATGATGCACTAATATATTGGCATGAATATGTTTGGATAACATGATCCTGAGAAGCAATCCCTCTATCCAATTTCGATCCACCCCATGAGGGTATGGTCCTGAAATATCACATCCATATAAGAGGGTAAGTGTGCCCAATGAGTGAAAGAGTCAAATTTTCAATTGAATGTCCAGAAACTGAAGTTGAAAACATCGCTTTTCAATAGGATGAGAGCCATGTCTCACTTTCCCAGTCTAGCTTCTACTATTGCAATTAAGCTAAATAATGGTTCAAATAAGATGTCCCCCATAAATACATATGAAAAGAATACCTCAACCCTCTCACTTGTGTAAGTAAGAATAAAATTGCTTTCCCATGTTTGAGGGATGATAAAGGCCATGAATTTTGTTTTATGGAGATTAAATTGAAGTTGATAAATCTTACAAGAGGAATCTAGGATGTCAAGTTGAATTTGTAGGGCACTGATTGAGTGGGAGATGAGGATGATGTCATATGAAAATATGAGAATAATAGGATACTCCTAAAAGTAATCAATCAAGTGAGGTACAGAATGAATTTGATATGATTTCCTTTAACTCGTCAATATAGAGTCCAAAATGTGTAGGAGACACCTCTAGCTTGTGACATAACACTCATGTGTTGTGTTAACCTATTATTGAGGTGGTGTTGTGATCCGAATCGGATCCGAAAAGAAGAATTGGCTATCGAAACAAGACTCAAAGATCAACATCACGAGCATTGTTAAGGCTATGGGCGATGAAGGAGATCGACTTGTTGACGTGAAGGGCCCCATGTCATCATGATTTATGTCCAATTTTTTATGTAATGTATGTAAAGTCGGGTAATATATAGTTGTATGAAAAGGAATAAATCCATGCAGGATAAAACACAAATGAATAAAGAAATGGTGGAGAGAAAAACTGGAGAGAAGATGAAGTGTTGGGGGCGCCTGACCTTCCAATTATCCTCTCAGTCGACTTATCATTCTATATAATGTATCCCCACAAGGAGAAAGAGGTTCTTTGGCTATGAATGATGTAGAGAGGCTTCCCAGATGTTACTGAGAAGCATAGACATGTACCAGAGAGCCTGTAACTTGCCCATGGTTGAATAAATAAGATCATGGATGAAGCTAAAAGAATGTTGGTTTTCCCATTTGGGTTTCTAGGGTAAAAAATCCTATGTGTGATGATTGTCGTGGTTTATGTTTTCTTAGGAATGGATAATGTCTGCACTATAATTTAATGGTCGTCTGTGTATGTTCTAGAGACAAGGAATTCATGTTGTTATTATATGAGTTTTTTTTATATTAATCTGGTTCCAAGTGGGTTAATACACTATAATAACGATTCTTTGATTATAGTTGTGCAAATAATTTCGAGGTTGGAAATCGACGACCCTCCTTCTAGAGCCATTGTTATTCATCTGTGAGTTTCTAATCTTGTTTTCATTCATTGAGCTCATAACTGACCTCATTGGGAATTTTCATATGTCGTTGTATGTCGAATTGACTCCTGAAACATTATTGACTATCGAAAAACATTAGAACTGACTTCCTTATGTTTTTATGCACTGCGGGTTACCCAAATTCACCTAAAACATTTTCTGACATTAATGGCGAGAAAATTTTCTTTCCAACATCCCTTCCAGCTGTTGGTCAATAAAAATTTGACTTGGTTTCTCTTTTGGTCGAATTTACTTCCCCATTCGACCAGTAGACATCTCTCCGTCAATTCAACTTGAGTAAATCCGACTTGAGAAATTCCGACTTGAGTAAATGTGAGTAGAGTAAGTCCGACTTGAGAAATTCTGACTTGAGAAATTTCAACTTGGGAAATACCGACTTGCCTCGACTTGACCGACTTGCTTTGACTAGACCTAACTTGCCTCAACTTGACCAACTTGCTTTGACTCGNCTCGACTTGACTCTTTGTTTCTTTTCGACTCAACTTGGGATTTGATTGGTTGAGAATTTTTCCGACATCTACACAACCATAGTTATAATTATTTTAACAAAGAATTTCTTGTTAGTGAGATGGATAGGATATAAGCCTCCCATTTTCAGATCAGATGGTATCAGAGAAAATGTTTGAATACATTCAATGAGACCTATATGGTAAGTACCTGCAGTTATTACAAAAGAAAGGGATAAGAATTGTTGCTAGGGATAGAGCAAAGTAGAGCATCATGAATGTCAGGGGAAAATTATGAAGGATAAGAGGAAGACTATCCCATGGTTGGGTTGGAACATTTTGAGTAGAGTTTAGCTACATTGACATCAATGGTGTCGGAGATATTGGAAGCAAAGGCCAAGGGAAAATCATCAATGGATGATGGGAATGAAGGCCCCAATAAGGAAGAAAATAAGCCAAAGATAAAACGTAAGACTAAGTCAGAAATGGGAGAGTGAAGCTACAACAAGACACATATACCTTTTCGTGTAGAGGCTAAGGTGGACATAAATCCTTAGGTTGGAGAAGTCGATGCTATCAGGCTAAACCAATGGCTAAAACATATGGAAGTGTACTTCAACATTCATGAAGTAACTGGACAACAAAAGATTGCTTTTGCTCGGTTGAAGATTGAAGGTCATGCTTTGACATGGTGGGAGAGTGATGCAGTAAGAAGAGCACTAGGAAATAAGCCACCAATGACTGATTGGGAAGTGTTTAAGAACATGATCAAATCTCATTTTTATCCAATAGGATATGAGGAACACCAAAAAATAGTATGGAATTACTTCATATAGAGACAAGGACAATCAATGCAGGAGTTCATGGCATAATTAAGGAAGAGATCAATTCATATGGGAGTCTCTCTCAAAACTCCAGACATGTTGGTCAAGTATCTTGGGGCATTTTTGCCTCATATTCGTAGGAAATTGATATTATTCAAAACAAATAAAATTTATGAGGCCAACATTCAAGCACAATACCTTGAGGAAGACAAGTAGAAGCAACAAATAAATCCTCACAAGCAAGTAGAACCACAAGAGGAACAGATAAAGAAGAAAAACAAGAAGAAGTGGAATGAGAATAAGGTTGTGCCAACAACACAAGAAGGAACACCTCCCATCCAACAATGTAAAGGATGTGATAGAAAGGGAAACATGAAGGGGAATTGTTGGAAATTTCACTCTAAGAAGCACTCCAAATATTTTCAGAAAAAGAAGAAGAAAGCATTAATATCAATGGATGTTGAGGAATGGGTGGATAGAACTTCAGACCCAAAAGGGAAGATTAATTGTAGTAATCTTTAGAAGGAGGTGGCATTATTTGGTTACAATCACAAGGAGGAGAATGCAATGAATGAACTTTTCTGTATTAAAATCCACATGAAGCAACACAAGGTGGATTGTTTGTTCGATCCAGGTTCAAAATCCAACTTGGTATTTGCACAATTGGTTGAGAATATCATACTAGAGACTCAATATCATCCACATCCATACCCCCTAGGTTGGGTAAGAAAATATGTGGAATTGACAGCGAGAAAACAATGCAAATTTAAGTTTTCCATGAATCTGAATTTTGTTGATGAAGTAGTTGTAGATGTGGTTCCTCTAGATATATGTGGAGTCATCTTGGGAAGTCCATATTTGTGCATGAGGGACGCCATTTTCATAAGGAGAGAAAACCAATAGTCAAGGATGGAAAATATTATTCCATAAATGCACAAAAGGATAAAACTAAGCTCTCTTTGATCAATGCTCATTAGGAAAGAAGAATGATGGGCAATACAAATAAGTTTGTCTTGTTGTTCCTGAGAGAAGGAAAGCAACATGGAGAAGGTAGCAAGTTGGAGATGAAGGAATCCTTGGAAGGATGTAATGGCCAACAACATAAAAAATCAAAACAACTAAATGAATCCTACAGAGAATTGTTTCAAGAGCCTCAGGGATTTCCACCCAAGAGAGAGGTTGAACATGAGATTCAATTGTTGCTAGTGTTATCACTCTGTAAATTGATTTTGGCCGAGGAAGCAAATAAAAAAGGTAACCATAAACCAACTTGAGGCTGGAATCTAGCCTTTCCAACCAGAGAGGGACCTCTCTCTTCAAATCAATCACTGAAAGGATTGATTTGGAATTTCATCCAAAGGCTAAGGTAAGATTGAATTTATAAATTTGGTGGAAATGTGGACAAAAATTCCATTGGGCAATGGAGTCTTTGAAAGGTTAGAAATCAATGAAGGTTTACTAGACACTTGGTGAATTGAAAGGTGATTGATAATAGGAAAGATAGAAAACACTCCTTTAGGCCAATTATATATTGTTGTAGATTGAAGATTATAGAGAAAAATCTAAGAAAAAAAAAAAAAAACCTTAGGGAATCTATCAAGGATGAATCCCAAGGTGATTACAACAGAAAGACAATTGAAGAGATGAATCCCAAGGTGATTACAACAGAAAGACAATTGAAGATACATGAAACAGAGCATCAAATACAAATGAATTAAGATAAATATAGTTCACATTAACACAAAGAAGAAGACATATCACATAGATAAATTTAAACTAGAATACTAAAACTATAGGATCACATGCATAAAACAATACAATCACATGCATCTCTGGAGTCAAATTTCAGGGACTTCTGATCCAACAAATTTCATTAATATCAGAGAAAATTTACAAAGTGTATTCAATAGTCTTTTCCTTACACACTTTCTAACCCTAAGCTCACATAGCTTCATAAAATATATACAAAAATGTCTTCCTATCTTTCCAAAATTTGAATTCAACTACCATCCTAAGGTAATTCTACAGTTACAACATATTTTGGCTAAAAAATCCGAACAAACTACTAAGAAGGAGTCAAACTTGACTCATTAATTTCACATAACAAATTGATAAAAAAATATCCTTGAGTCCCTAATATGATTCTCTCGACCCTTAAACTCGATGTAAACAAGATGACACACTTTCCTGACTCGTTCTTGCTGACCTGGATGTAATCTAGCTTCTCTGTCACAGTTGCGCAACAAGGTTGTTGTGAAATAGAAACCTACAATAGAAACACAACGATGTTGCGCAACAACTGTTATTTTTGCACTTTTCTTATCTTTTTTGACCTGGGCTGATTGATGATGATGGTTGATGGTGATAATAAATTCATGATTATGATAGGATGCCCTAGAACCCTTCACCCTTCTTCAAAAAAATCATTTTCCTCTCAAAACTTGAAAAACTTAATATATGTGAAACTACCATGAATGATCCCACATTACCTATGACCGATAAACTCCTTATGTTGATGCATTCACAGTGTCTATCTCATTATCACTCAATTGATTGATATTCCCACTCAAAACTTGACAAGGAAACCTCCTTTTCCTGCTTGAAAAATGAACTGTTACAGTTACGCAGCGTGCTTGCTACGCAACTATAATTTTTTCATTTACAACTCATGATAAAAATGAAGGCTCCAACACATGGCAGGGAAGAAAAATGATCATGTATAATGATCCATCAAAAATCATTGTGCACAAGAATGCAATATTCAAGTATTTAGGGCATTTTGATAATTAGGGTTATGGTTTTTTCTTGCTGCTCATTGACAAAAAGACAAATTGATGAATCCAAATCTAGGGACTCAAATATCTATTGCTTCAGCAAGAAAATCAAGCTTTCCCTTCCCCCTTTTGTCTGTCTCCAACTGCTACAAGCTTTGTTTGAGTGTTTTGTTCTCTTTCCTCAAAGTCATATTTTGATGATATATGTTCTTCAATTCTTTATGTAGTGGCATGTTTCTTATCACCATGAATATAGAATTGACTATTGTAGGCTCAAAATCATATAGGAGTTATATGCATTTCATCTTTTCTCTTCTATTCTCCTACCTCAACTCGATTATCATATATTGTGATTCTCTTAGTTGTTTTCTTAATATTTTGAAAGTATGATGACCCTCATCATAGGTAGTGCTCTTCTTTTATGTTTATATTGGTTGGCTCTTTGCTAGAGTTTCTTCCTAAGATTGCAACTTTCTGGCTGAGGATCTGGTCAAAGGAACACTAGGCTTAGGAATTTATTTTACTTCTGGAATTTTCTCCACTACCTTCCCTTTACCTTTTGTTTTAGATCTTGATGGAGTTACAGGCACTGATGTTTCACCTATCACAAAGATATATTTCTTGGAGGCTTGTTCCAAGGATTTTTTCTTCATTTCCCTATTCTCATGTTGCAATTGTGCTTGACAAAATGGGCTTTCTTTAACTATTTTTGGAGCTCAATGATAATGCTATCTTTGTCATTAGGGAGGTATGTTTCTGTGAAGGCCTCTGGATCTTCATTAGGTGATTGTGATGTGTGCATGACATGCATCCTTTTTGTTGCTTACCTAGTAACTGGTTTGCTAGGAACTTTGACCACTTTTGGGGAAAATTGGAGCTTTTCTTCCTTATTTTTAGCTTGTTGACTTACTGCAAGTTCCTCGGTTTCCTTTTCCCTCTTTTTGACAGAACTCTCAAGGAAATATGTGGTGGTCTTTGCAACAGATGAAGGTGTATCTCTCATGCTCTGTGAGCTACTAAAAAAATCGACTGCTATCTATGATGATGATACAAAAGCTTCCCAATCCTAGTTTATCTTTCTAATCTCTTCTAACACCAACAACTTTATCAATGAAAAATGTTCCCCTTGATCTTTCCTTACTTGTACTCTATCAACCATCTTCCCTAGGCTTCTGAAGAGGTAATAGGGTAAATTTAAAGGTTTCCTTCCAGTGAAGTGCATTAAGAGCCTGGTATGATATTGGTAAACCCTAGTGAATCTCTCTTCACATGTAAAAAACTTATCAATTACCCTCAATAAATTACTATGATTCTCTATTAGAAGTTCTCTGGGTATGGTGGATCCAAAATCGGTGTCTCTACATTTAGGATTCAAAAATTCATGATAGCAGGATAAATCCAGTTGCATACCTTTGAACCATTGCTCTCCATGAGTAGGGATCTCTATTGTAGCAACGATGGTGTCTTCAAAAACCTGAAACTGCATGTTTCCCACATTAGATTCAATTCCATTAAAACTCGATGCAAACTCCTTAGCCACCTGCATGTTGTACCCTTGAATATTTTCACAAAATCTAATGCATCCCACTTGTTCAAAATAAACCCTTATTGGTGGATCTGCATTCACTAGACTAAGGTCTTAAGGCTCAAATATAACAATATCTCCACCTTTTGTGTGGAGCTTCCATGATGTTGATGTGTGTTTCTTACCTGTGAGAAAGAAACAAGAGGATTGTGCGCAGTGTAAAATGCAGCACTTGCAGATGCACAACAAATGAACAAAATTAGGGATATGGATTGAGTTTTAGGGCGAAAATTTAGGCCTTTAGATTCATAAGAAAGGTATGCCTTTAAAAAATCAACCAAAGTCTAAAACCAATGGCTAGAGGGTGTAATATAAATGTAATTTATGATGCGCAACACTGTATGCAACATCCCCTACAACCCATGCACAACAAGCTTGGATGGGAGATTTTTGGATTTGCAAAGAAGAAGAGTGGTATCTGGGGGTTTCTTTGCATGGAAGATGAAGAATTTGAATGATAAAGAGAAATTAAACCACCACTTATACCCATCATACCTTTTTGTACTTTAATACTCAATTGTGCAGCATTAGGAAGTTGCGCAACAAGTTGTGCAATGCTCCAATTTTCTTGATGATGCCACATGCCTCCAACGGATTTGAGCTCATGAAATTTTCTGAACCATGACAAGACTAACTCTAACTGGTTATGATTGACCACATGACCTCTCATAATGATCCTTTGGTGACATGACAACCCATATTCTTTGATATCAAGACCATATAACTCATGACTCAAACTTTATTTTATAACCCTATCTAAGCAACTTTATTAATCACAAATCCATTGACTCATGACATGAATTTCACCTAAGAGAAGAATGCCATAGTATTTATGAGACCAAATCATGAATTTAACCTATTATACAAGCATAACCAAGACTCTAACAACCTATTTATAGGACACTAACAACTAGAATCACCACTTCCTAATATTGGGATATATAGGTAGTCCATCGTCGAAGCAGGTGAAGTAAAGAAGAAACTGCAACAATTGTCGAGGCAGGGAGTCATCAGACCCTATACATCACCGTGTGGTTTTCCCATCATCATGGTGCCGAATAAATATGGAAGCTGGAGAATGTGCATTCACTATCGTGCCCTGAATAAGATCCCCATCAAAAATAGATATTATTTACCAAGGATTGATGACTTGTTGGATCAACTGCAACAAGCTAAATTGTTCACTAAGATGGAACTCAAATCAAGCATCCACCAAGTGAGGATCAAAGCAGAAGATGTGTTGAAAAAATCGTTTAAAACACGAAAAGGTTTGTATGAATGGTTAGTAATTCCTTTTGGATTACACAATGCAATTTCAACATTTATGAGACTCGTGAAAATTGTACTATGCCCCTTCATTGACTCTTTTCTAATAGTATATCTGGATGACATACTAATATTTAGAAACACTTGGAAAGAGCACCTCTCACATGTGACACAAGTATTAGAGACCTTGAAGAAGACTCGGTTAATTTCCAACTTGCGGAAATTTGAGTTTGGGAATACTTCCTTGATATATCTTGGACACATGATTAGAGGAGGAGAGATGAGGGTATATCCAAAAAAGATATAATCCATCACACAATTGACTATTCCCACCAATGTGACATAGGTCAGGAGTTTCATGATAATAACTCAGTATTTGAGAAAGTCCATTGTCACTCCACAGTAGAAACACCATTTCATGCCATAACTTCCAAAGGAAATAACTTTCATTGGGATTAGACACAACAAAGAGAATTTGAAGACTTGAAGAAGAAAATCAATGATGCTCCAGTGTTAGCCATGAAAAATTTTCAATGACTATTTGAGCTAGAGACTAATGCTCGTGGATATGCATTAGGAGCAATACTCATGCAAGGAGGAAGACTTGTGTGCTACCATTCAATTTTTTTTCATGGAGCAGTGCTTGACTATCCCATGCATAATAAGGATCTCTTTGCAATTTTACAAGTGGTGAAGAAGTGGAAGCACTACCTCTTGGGGAAAGAGACTATCATACAAATAGATCACCAGCCTCTTCAGTATCTACAGAGTCGGAGCAAGATGCAACAAGTGAGACATTACAATTGGTTAGGTTTATTGCAACAATTTCATTTGTTGATTAAGTACAAGAAAGTAGTCATGAATAAACTAGCATACATGCTCTCTCGACCACCAGTGAAGAATATTGCACCAATTGGAATGATAATGTAGTTTGAGCCTTTCTCTCATGAAATTTTGAGTGAGGATTGTGAGGGAGATGAAGATTTCAGAGAAGTCTACAAGCACCTAAAGGAAAGGATAGTTGTTGTCATTGAAGGAAATGAATACCACATCCAAGATAGGATACTGTACAAGTTGGGAAAATTATGCATACCCCGGGACAGAAGAGTGCGGTTGATGAGAGAAGCACACACTTCTAGAGTTGTTTGGAATTTTGTTGTGACAAAGATAGTGGCGAATCTGCAACGATATGTGTATTGGCCAAAGATGCATGAGAAGGTAGTGAAGTTTGTTAGAGGTTGTGTTCTTTGCAGCACTAGTAATCCAAGCAACCAGAAACTTGGTTTGTACATGCCATTGTTAGTACCAAACATGACTTGAGAGAGCATCTCAATGTATTTTGTTGGAGGTTTACCCATGACACATAGAGTCCATGACTAGTTGTTCGTTGTGGTGGGCCATTTCAACAAAATGTGTGTGCTCATTCCTTGTAAGAAGACAATCTCAGAATGAGAAGTAGTTGAACTATTATTCATCCATGTCTGGGGACATTTCAGGTTTCCAACCTCCATCATATATGATAAGGAAAACAAGTTCTTGGAAAGATTTTGGACAACACTTTGGGAGGGAATGGACACCAAGTCGAAGTACTCCACTCCCTTTGATCCTTAGATGAATGAAAAAACTAAGGTCATAAATAGGACGTTGGTGCAACTGTTGAGAGGATACAACAACAAACATCGAAAGACTTGGGACAAGCATACAATATACATTCACCACTCTTACAATAGAGCACTTCATTCTTCCACCAATAAGTCCCCTTTTGAGATTTGTTTTGGTTATTTACCTCTGTCACCATTTGACATCATTTATGGACAACATGAGAAGAAGAAAAATTACAATGAGAAGAACATAAGGAAAACACATTTGTGGACAAGATCAGGCAGATACATCTAAGGGTTCAGGAGCATCTTGAGAAGAGTCAACAATTGTACAAAGCTAGGAATGATCAACACAGGGAGGATCATAAGTTATGTGCTAGAGACAAGGTGTGGGTCTACCTCATTAAGGAACGACTGCAACGAGCAATGAAAAAAATCAATCTCCTTAGATATGGACCATTTGAGATCATTGAGAAAGTGAATGAGAATGCCTTTAGATTAAAACTTCCACCTTATATGTAGATCAACTCAGTGGTAAATATGGAATGTTTGAAATTGTTTGAACCCTCCATGCTGGATGAGGAGGAATAACATCATGTTCTTCCCACCATGGAAGAATTTACATCTCATTGTCTTGAGGAGTTGAAGGAAGACACCATTCTGTAGCACATGGAGCAGACGAATCACAAATGACAACAATAAATATGGCAGATTGGTCTCAAGGGACAGACTGCAAGGAAAGAAAAGTAGTATGAGAGGAGCTAGATTGCAAGCAAGTTCCCTCATATATCCTTGACATCTTTTAGGGACCAAAATCCTCCCATTGGGGAGGTGTGATCTGAATCGGATCTAAAAAGAAAAATTGGATATAGACACAGGACTCAAATATCAACAACACATGCATTGTTAAGGCTATGGGTGATGAAGGAGATCGACTTGTTGATGTGAAGGGCCCCATGTCATCATGATTGATGTCCAATTTTGTATGTAATGTATTTAAATTTGGGCAGTATATAGTTGTATGAAAAGGAATAAATCCACGTGGGATAAAAGACAGATAAATAAAGAAATGATGGAGAGACAAAATGGAGAGAAGTTGAAGCATTGGGGACACCTAACCTTCTAGTTATCCTCTCAGTTGAGTCAACATTCTATATAATGTATCCCCACAAGGAGAAAGGGGTTCTTTGGCTGTGAATGATATAGAGAGGTTGCCCATATGTTATTGAGGAACATAAACATGTACCAGAGAGCCTGTAACTTGCTCATAGCTGAATAAATAAGAGCCTAGCCGAAGCCAAAAGAATGTTGGTTTTCCCTTTTAGGTTTCCAGGGTAAAAAATCTAAGTCTATGTGTGATGATTTTATTGGTTTATTTTTTCTTATGAATGGATAATGTTTGCATTGTAATCTAATGGTCATATGTGTATGTTCTAGAGACGAGGAATTCATTTTGTTATTGTATGAACTTGTTTTATATTAATCTAGTTCTTAGTGGGTTAATACACCAGAATAACGACTCTTTAATTATAGTCGTGCAATGAATTCGAAATCGATGGTCCTCCTTCCAGAGCCATTGTTATTCATCCGAGAGTTTCTAATATTTTTTTAGTCATTGAGATCATAACCAACCTCATTGGGCATTTTCATCCTTTGGCGTATGCCAAATCGACTCATGAAATGTTCTTGGTCGTTGATGAACATTAAAACTAACTTCCTTATGTTTTTATGCACCGTGGGTTACCCAAATTCACCCAAAACATTTTTTGACATTATTGGTGAGAAAATTCAATTTCCGACATCCCTTCCAGTGACTGGTCAATAAGAATTCGACTTGGTTTATCTTTTGGTTGAATTTCCTTCCCCATTCGACCGATAGAGATCTCTCAGTCAATTCAACTTGAGAAATTCCGATTGGAGTAAATACGACTTGAGTAAGTCCGAATTGATAAATTCCAACTTGAGAGATACCAACTTGCCTCAAATCAACCTAATTGCTTTGACTTGACCAAACTTGCCTCGACTCAACTCGACTTTCCTCAACTCGACTGACTTGCTTTGACTCGAACCAATACATTTCGTCTTGCAATTTCCTGACTCGAATTGACTCTTTGTTTCTTTCTGACTCGACTTGAGACTTGATTGTTTGAGATTTTTTTTTGACATCTACAAAGCCAGAGTTATAATTAGTTTAACAAAGAATTCTCTGTTGGTGAGATGGATAGGCTATAAGCCCCCTGTTTACGAATCGTGTAGTGTGTTAATTGATGATTGTAGTGTGTTAGTTGATTATTTTTGGACTTGTGTGATGGTTCAAAACCTATTCAAGGTTCATGAGCCCTAAAATCTACATTTTAGGCCTGAGGACCTTGTTTTATTTCCTTGGGAAATGGTCAATCCCTCCTTGAGACCATCCCTATTGTGTATAACCTCCTAATATAACCTATATCTCACATACAAGAAAACTATTCCTTCTAGACGATTTTCATAATTCTTCTACATTATTTATAAGATGGTTTTGAGCCCTATTTATAACTCATTAATCCTAAAAAATCATCACTTAAAAGTGAAACCACTATTAATGCAATTTTTTGAATTTAAACAACGCATGTAGTAATTGTTCTTTTATCACTTGGGATCATTATGCTCCCATAGTCACACATTATATAATACATAAATATTACCTTCAAAGAAAACAAAAGGGCACAAAGTGTTAGGATATTTTGACATTGTAAGTTAGTTTAAAAGTTCAACTTAATCTATTATGTTCTTAAGTATAATGTGTTTTTCTAGGTTTCTTAATAATCTAATAGTTATAATCATCTCTTACACATAGGTGATAGCATATCTATGATGCTATGGGATACATAATCCAAGAATTAAATTCCATTATTTTAAAAGAATGTATTATTATTTGTTATTGATCCATGTGAGAGATGTTCACGAGAGATGCTTATGTTAGTAAATTGTTCTTCTCATTAAAATATTTATTTAGTTATGCATATTATTTTAGTAAAGATTTTTTAGTCAAATCTAGTGGTAAAAAATTAATTGAAAAAATATATTCAAAACAGATATACTTTACTATTCATGTAGGAAGGTCATTACCGCATTGAAGAAGTAGGTTACATTAATCCTTAGGGAATATCCACATCTTGTTGATTTCTTCACGTAATATCATTGAAAATAAAATTGTAATACAATTCTCTTCTGATTAAAAAAAATTGTGATTTCTGAAAACATAAAAACCCAAATTATATATACAATGCAATGCAATGGTTGAATACATAACTATTTGGAAAACTAAAAACCACATTACTATTTATGAAAAATAAATACATTTTAGCTCACAAATTAAGCATTCTACAAGTTCCTAATATATGTAACTTAAAACATCATTAAGTGATTCTTAATTTTACCAAATTACTTAGCATGATTATATCCACAACAAAGCATAATGATACATAGAAAATTGGTACAATGAATAAACATAAAATATGCAATTTTTATTTTGAATTGAAAAACTCCATTACATGACACAAATTATAAGCATAATGATACATAGAAAATTGGTACAATGAATAAACATAAAATATGCAATTCTTATTTTGAATTGAAAAACTCCATTACACGATACAAATTATAACAATATATTTTTTTATCAGTATAATTTTTTATTAAATGATACAAATTATATCAATATATTTTTTTATCAGTATAAATTTTTATTAAGAAATTTTTATCAAAAAGCATAATGATACATAGATAATTGGTATAATGAATAAACATCAAGTATGCAATTTTTATTTTTAATTGAAAAACTCCATTACATGATACAAATTATAACAATATACTTTTTATCAGTATAAATTTTTATTAAAAAATCAAATCTATGAAGATACACACTTTTTTTTTACTTGAATAAGACTTAAAAATAATTGCATCTTCATATGAATTGATTTTGCATCTCCATGAATTTGATCAATTTAGACAACTAATAGATGCAAAGTCAAAATGATTCTATGATAATAAATATTCTTCAACCATCAATACTACAATCAATATAGATATTTATTGAGTTTCAATTAACGGATTTCTTTTAATAATATTTTAATTTAAAAATGGTTGTAATCATTAGGATGAGAATATTTTATTAAACTACTTTCAACTATTTGTTTAAATGCAATATTTACTTTAGGGCATATCTTTCCACTTTAAAAAGTAATTATTAATTAGTGATTAGCGATGTTATTAAAAGTAACGTCCTAAATTTTTTATTAAAAATAAATAATAATCATTTTCACTTTATTTAATTTAAAATATATAATAATAATAAATTAAGTATATATAAATTAATTTAAAATTATTTCTATTTTATTTTAAATATATTAGAAATTCTTAAAAAATAAATATCTATAGAATTTAATAGAGATTCTTAAAAGAAAATATTATTGGACATGTCATAATAGTAATCATCATATATTCATCTTAAATACAGATCTATCAAGTCTAGAGAGAGATAGATTCAATCTCTCTAGTTGCAAACCTTTAAACATTTTTCAAGTTTTGGACTCTAAAAAAATGTTTTCACCTCAAAAAATTTGATCCCTCTCTGTGCTTGATAGATAAGTAGTTAAGATGAATTTGTGTTGGTATAATACATTAATATTAAAATATTATAAAATATATTAATATATTAAAAAATGTTAACATAATTTTCAATATAGTAATATTTTATAATATATTATGACCTCTTTAATGAATACATTGTTTTAGTGATATATTTATTGAAGTTAAAACAAATCAAATAGAACAAAACCAATATATATTTTTTAATATATTAACATATTTTATAATATGTTAGTATTATAAAATATATTAATATATATATAGAGAGATGAAAATTACCTCTCTGTTTTGAAAATTGCAAAGAAGACAATAACTTGTTAGTATAGTCATTATCCTTCTTCTTTATGTCAATGATAATTTTCATATGGCAAAGAGTCCCTATGACCTATGTAAAAAACTAATAACCTTCAAAGACTTGCTATAGCATGGGCATGACCGTGAACACTGACAAAACAAAGGTTATGATAATTAAGTCCAAAAGGATCACCTAAGATAGTTTTGTTTATGACAACAATAACTTGGAGGAAGTTCCTTCGAACAAGTATCTTGGAATATATATCCACCACAAGCTCAATTGGAACTATAACATTGAAAATGATAAATGGAGGGTGGAAAGCTTATTATGGGCTCCAAAACAATTGTAAATGAGGAGACCCTTGACTTTGGAATTAAAAAAAACTCATCTTTCACACTCCAGCCACTCCAGTCATCTTAAAATGATGTGAATTTTGGGGTTGCAATATATGTAGAGAATCCTGGAGAAAGATAGAACAAATCCAAATGAATTTTATAAATTATAATATCAAAATTAAGGGAAAGACACCCTATCTTATCTTCCTCATAGAAGCAAGTTTTACCCCCATTGAGAGCATTCGTATGATTAGATACTTACAAGAACAAGATAAACAACATGGATGACAAGAGGCTCCCCAAACTTGCTTCAAAATCTAGCCAAAACCACCATCTGCTCAAACGTGGATGACATAAAGATGTCAAATCTTGGCTAAATAATTGAGGAGTACAAGAAGAAGCCATCACTCAGAATATAGATAACATTACAATTATTATCACTCTTAAATTTAACGAGAATATGTGGTGTGATAAAGAATTAGTGAATAAAAGGAAATTAAGATACTACAAGGAGGTGGTCAACCCTAATTTAGAAGATCAAAATTACCTCTCAGTTTTGAAAAGTGCAAAGAAGAAAATCTACATTGCTAAAATAAGAATAAAATCTCACGAGATACATAGTGAAATTGAGCATTGAACAACTCTCAAAACACCATGGGATGAGATAATATGTCACCTTTGTGACACTAAGTGGGTAGAAGATGAAAAACACTGCCTTTTGGATTGTCCTTCCTATACCCATATTAGATCCCAATTTAAAAATATCTTCCACATTATCGACCTTCCTAACCTCAGTCATCAAAACTATGGTGATCTTGGATTGCTTCTCTCAATGTTTTTTGTGCATAAAAATACAATTTTAAAGAAATTTAAGTAATCTCTTACCTTCTTAAGGTCAGATAAACCAATTGGTCTCAGTGGACATTGATCATCATCATCATCATCATCACACACACACACACACACACACACACACACACACACACACACACACACTTATTATTTTAATGCGTTATGTTGCATGAACATCTTCCCTATACTGTATTATGTTATATAGCTTCCAGAAGGTATTTTTTTCACTAGGGAAATAGTCGCGGGAAATTCACCAATACTTCCCCATGTTAGTGGATGGTAAGGGTTATAAACCACAACCCCAGGGATACAAGGCTTGAACTCGTGACCTCCCCCGTACCCAGAGAGTATGCACACATCTCACCAATTGTGCTATCCCATGGGGCTAGCTTCTGAAAGGTATTTGTTCACCCCCTACAAAAACAATTGATTAATCTTGATCTTCATCCCCGTGGACTCCAAAATAAAAAATATCTATACTTTTACTAGATAGCCGAAGATGAATATTGTGTAACAACCTCCAAAAAAATTGTATATTCTCAATGTTATATGTAAAGCTTTACGCTGCCTGGGAAGGTGATTGTCCACCCTCTATAGAGTGAGGGTGAATGAATCTCAATTTTCTTTCTTGAATCATTAAAAATCAAAGAAAATAACATTTTATTTCTTCATTAAGATATATTTAAAAAAAAATCAAGCCTACCTTAGTATGCCTATGGGGTTTAATAGTTTCGGGTTAAACACGAATAGACGAGGGTCAAAATCGATGTCTGGTACTAGGTATTACAAAAACGTATTGGAAAAAAATGAGACCTTATTTTCATTTAAAAAAAATGTGAAAATAAAATGCAGTGGTTCAATGAAACAAATATATTACTTGAATGGTGTGTAATACTCTGAACAAATTTTTTGTAATGTTCCTTAAAGACAATACATTGTATCATGTTCATATCCGATATCTATACCTCCATCATTTGTTCTCCCTTTAATGGAGGATAGCACAACGTATAGAGTTCAATATGAACACATTTAAATTAAGATATATACAAATGACATCCATTTTGATATCATGGGTGTCATTGTTCATCATGCCACACTAGTGAAAATACCCTTCTCATGGAGGCCTTGAAAACACACCTTTTCCTGTGCATCCACAACCATCCCATTCTAGGTGCCTAATCCTTCAATATTATAGTAATGAGAGAATCCAAATATGGCTTTGTCCTAAATATCAAGATCTAAGGAGAAGAGATGGAAAATACAATGCTCCCAAGGAATATAGAAATCCATTTCAATGAAAATATAGTGGAGGAAAACTCTAAGTTTGGTGAGACAAGCCCTCCGACTACAAGGTCATTGGATTCCAATGTATGTCCAACATTGAATGAGCTCATCATTACATCATTGATACAAGTCTAAGTAGTGTTGAAGCTTAGGAGAAAGTGACTCTTTGGGCACAGAGTACGTGGACCAAAGATAGGCTCTATGAATATTAATATGAATACTCCTATCTATGACTCTCCCTTATAGAGACCGAGATCATCTACTGAAAACCTATACATGGGTGGTTTGTTAATATCACAGTCAATCAGGTAAAGTAATGAAGAGGCTCTTGAATACCAACATGAATCAATGTTCTTGCATACTAACATGAATCAATCCGATGCACTACCTAGTCCATGAGGATTTGAGAGCAAGATATGGATATCTAAGAAGATCAAAGAAGATCTCTCTCTATGGTTTTCCCATTTTCACCACATAAAAGATCATTGAAGCAACAAGTGGGGATGTTCCGAATTCTATAAGAATGATATCATGAGACACTAATATATTGGCATGAAGATGTTTGGACAACATCTTGAGAAGAAATCCATATATCCAATGATGATCTACCTCATGAAGGTATGGTCCCTAAAAATTACATCCATATAAGAGGGTAATTGTGCCCAATGAGTGAAAGAGTTAGATTTTCAAATGAAAGTCAAGAAACTGAAGTTGAAAAAAAAATTATTTTCAAGAGTGGTGAGAGCCACATATCCCTTGCTGAGTCTAGATTTTACTATTGTAGTTAAACTAAGGAATGAATTGGAGAATATACCCCCATAAATACATATGAAAATAACACCTCAACCCTCTCACCTTTGTAAGTAAGAATCACATTTATTGCCTATTTTTGAGGGATTTTAAAGGCCATGAATTGTTTTTCCTCGATATTAACTTGAAGTTGATGAATCTCCCAAGAGGAAGCTAGGATGTCAAGTTGGCTAGGTAGGGCCTTGATTGAGTGGGACATGAGGATGATGTCTTCTTCAAATAGGAGAATAGTAGGATACTCCTAAAATTAATCAACAGACTAAGGTACACAATGAATTTGATATGATTTAGTTTAGCTCATAAATATAGAGTCCAAAATGTGTAGGACACTCGTCTATGCTATGGTGTAGCATTGGTATGTTGTGTTAACCTATTGTTGAAGTGGTGTAGTGTGTTATTTTATGATTTGGTACTAAATATATCCCAAATCCCTTTGATAGTCCAAAGATCCCCTCTAGAAAGACTATATCATAGTGCATGAGCGATGATCTCTACAAGCTTCCTTTTGGGCCTAAGATTGCCATTTTCCTCCAGAAACCATGTATAATTCCTTGAGACCCATCTATGGATTGTAAAAATTCCTAATAAAATCCATATTCAACTCATAAATCAAAGATTCCACATAGAAGATTTGTGTGTTTGTTCAAGGCCTATTCATTGCCCATGACCCCTCAAAGCTTCAATTTAGGCCTAAGGACCTTGTTTTTTTCCCTTGGGCAATAATCACCCATCCCTATTGTGTAAAACCTCCTAATCTAAACCATATCTCACTCATACGAAAAATATTCCTTCTAGACAACTTATATGGTTGTTCTACATTATTTATGAGATGGTTTTCGACCCTATTTATTGCTTATTAGTCCTAGAGAAGCATCACTTAGAAGCAAAACCACTATTAATATAATTTTTTGAATTTAAACAATGCATGCATTAATAATGTTGATATTTAATGTAATTTCAGAAGTTATTCCTAAGTGAAATTGTATTGGTTATTCCTAAGTGTAATTGTGAAAGGGTTTATTGATAAATCATGTATTTTAGGTCTTTTAGAGTATAAATAGAGGTTATTTCGATTCATTTTGATTATTCATTGAATATAAGTATAGGAGAGTAGTATGCACATATCTAGGAGGCTATTCTTGGTTCTTGTTTGGGTATCTTTGGTATTGATTTCGTGAAAGAGCATTGTATGACATTGTACATGTTGGAGGAATCTATACTGAGGAAAGTTTGGAGGGTTTTCTCCCCCTTGAGGATTTCCCTGAGGATATATCTTATTTTTCTATGGATATCTATCTTTCAGTTGTGATCCTTTTTCATATTAAATAATAATAAAAGAATATAATACTTTAATTGTTGGAAAAAAAAAGAAATCAAAATGGTATCAGACAAGACCCGAAAAAGAATATTTTCCGCAGATTTTTGGAAGTGTTTTGGAAAACTAACCTCATCTTCCTAGGAAGGATGACTATCAGCACCAAAATTGATGAGAAGATGGAAGGAGAAGAAAACTTTAGAGCATGGAAGTACAGAGTAGGCCTCCTTCTGGAAGAACATGATTTAGAAAGATTTGTTGAGGAGGAAGTTCTAGAACCAGAAGAAGATGAGGCCAAGGCAAAGCACAAAAAGAACCAGGCCATGACGAAGAGGATTATTTCAGACTCAATCAAAGATCATATGATCCATCATGTTTCTCTGTTAAAATATCCAAAGAAGATGATGGATGCATTGAATCGGTTATTTGAAGGAAAAAACATCAACAAAAGGATTCCATTGAAGACCCAGATGAAGAATGTGAAGCTTCAAGATTCAGAGTCCATTCACTCTTACCTATCGAGAGTGAACCAGATCAAGGAACAAATCGAAGCTATTGGAGACACGATTGATGAAGCAGAAATGGTGATGACCACTTTTAATGGTCTCCCAAGGTCATGGGACTCATTCATTCAAGTAATATGCTCAAGGAGGAAGTTAATCAAGTTTAGCAGATTATGGGAAGATTGCACTCAAGAGGAAGCAAGGCTGGTAGAAAGAGAAGAGAAATTGAGGGATGATGATTAAGATTTATCTTCTCATACAAGGAAAGGAAAAAGTAACAAAGAACCCTCATCCCCAAAGAAACCTCAAAATTTGAAGAAGAATCGAAGAGATTATTCAAATGTGATGTGTTTCTGTTGCGAAAAATTGGGACATGTTGTAAAATTTTGTCCCCTTATTCTTAATCTAAAAGAAAAGGAAAAGGGAAAGAGTGATCATTCTCATGCCTCTAAATATAATGAACCACCAGAAAAAAAATTCCAAGAAAAGATGATTCAAGTGATGATGAATACGTCCTAATATCAACTTTCATAGGAACAGTCACCCCTAGAAAGGATACTTTGTTGGTGGATAGCAGTGATTCTAAGAACATGATAGGGTATTAAGGCTCTCTATCAAACTTAATTCATAAAGATTCACCTCATAATGTGAAGTTGGGTGATGATTATCAGTATCCGATCAAAGGAGTAGGAGAGGCCTCCTACAAAATAGATTACGAGAAGGAAATGAGGATGAAGGATGTGATTTATGTATCGGGTTTGAAGAAGAACCTTCTCTCTATTTAATCTTTGGATAAGAAGGGTTTTAGGGTTTCATTTGTAGATGGAGAAGTTCTCATGTGGACAAAACAAAATACGTTTGATGATGCAGTTGTTATCAGTGTCCAATAAGGAGGAATGTATAAATTAAAGGGATGCTCAGATTCAACATTGATTCATGACACTGTGAATTCAATTGATCTATGACATAGGAGATTTTCCCACCTACACTATAGAAATTTAAAAATTGTGAGCAAGATGGTAACCAAACTACCAGAGATTGGTGAATCCAAATGGCGTGTGCAAAGGTTGTGCACAAGGAAAGAATGTGAAGAACCCCTTTCCAAGCAGTGATACAAAAGATAAAGGAGTCTTGGATATTGTACACTCGAATGTATGCGGAATGATGTCAACACCGTCCCTCAATGGGTACATATATTATGTATCTTTTATCGGTGATTAATCACGCAAAACTTGGATTTACTTATTGAAGTCAAAAGGTGAAGTATTTGGTAAGTTCAAGGAATTCAAGGCACTAATAGAAAACCTAATAGAAAGGAAGATAAAGACGTTGATATCAGACAATGGAGGAGAATTCACCTAAGATGAATTCTTAGTTTTTTGCAAATAAGTTGGGATTAAGAGGGAGCTCTCTACTCCCTAGAATACACAACAAAATGGGGTGGTAGAGAGAAAGAATCAAATGATTATGGAAGCAATGAAGGCCATGATCCATGATTAAGATTTACCTATGTATCTATGGGAAGAAGTTGCGATGACATTTGTGTACGTATAGAACATAAACCCCCATTGAGTTATTGAAAACAAGACACCGGAGGAAATGTTTTTAGGAGATAAGCCAGAGGTCAACCACCTGATGATATTTTCCTGTCTTGTATATGTGCATATCCCCAAGGACAAGAGAACAAATTTGGACCCATTTGGAAAGAAAGATACATTTGTTGGGTACAATGACACATTGAAGGCCTACAGAATATAAATTCCCAGTCACTGGAATATCGATATTAGTAGGGATGTCACCATCGATGAGGATGTAGCTTTTCGCAATTCAAAGCAGGGTCATGCAGAAGAATCTCATGACAAAGAAAATGAAGTTCTTAGAGATGTGGAGACAAGAGAAGTGAAAGCAGAGTAATCCATTCCTGAGGATCAATATATGGCCAAACCACAGAGGCATGTGGAGAATCCTACACAAAAGAGAAGACCAAATTGGGCACAAGAGGCCATCAAAGATGCACAGAGATATGGTGCCTAGGATGGATCATCTAGGAAATTCAAGAAACCAAAACGATATCCTGACTATGTGGCATTATTGTGTGATATCATTGATGTAGAGCCTATAGGCTATGAAGAAACTATAGGAAAAAAGAATGGAAGGATGCCATGTTTGAGGAATACCAATCAATATTGAATAATGACGTTTGGGATGTGGTTCCCAGACCCAAGGAAAAACCAATTGTGATCTCAAAGTGGATATTCAAGACGAAGCATGTTGCAGGTTGAAGCATTGAGAACTACTAGGCTATATTTGTAGCACGAGGATTTTCTTAGAAGGAAATAATTGACTACAATGAGACTTTTCCTCCTATGGAAAGATATACTTCAATAAGGGTTGTTCTTTCAATAAGTACTATGATGAAATGGAAGGTTCATTTGATGGACGTGAAGACAAAATTTTTGAATGGGGTAATAAAGGAAAATATTTACGTGGAAAAACCACAAGGATTCGAGACACATGACAGGGAGACGCACGTGTGCAGGTTAAATAAGGCATTATATGGATTGAAGCAAGCACCGAGAGCATGGTATGGTCAAATTTATGGTTTTTTGGTGAGCTTGGAATTTATTAAGAACAGTGTATATCCTAACCTTTAATTCAAGGTTAAGTATGATGGACCAGTGATATTACTACTATATGATGACCTATTCTTGATAGGAGTGGAGAAGCTCATCATTGACTGTAAGAGAAAATTCGATGCAGAGTTCGAAATGAAAGACCTAGGTTTGATGCACTACTTTTTGGGTCTAGAAGTATGGCAGAGGAAGAATGAGATATTCCTAAATCAGGGAAAATATGTTGTGGATATCCTGAAGAGGTTCGGGATGTTGGATTGTAAACCGATGGACACACCAATGGAATCAAATATGAAGTTGTTGGATGATACAACTTTAGATGTTGTGGATACTACATTATACATGTGGATGATTGGATCATTAATGTATTTGAAAAATACACGACCATATATGTGTTTTTCTGTGAACACCCTGAGTCAGTACATGGTTGAACCCAAACATGTTCACCTGATTGTAGTAAAACATGTGATGAGGTACCTTAAAGGTACAGTGGATTATGGGCTCAAGTATGTTGCAGACAATGAGATCAGTATACTTGGATATTCAAATTTAGATTGGGCCAGTATTGTTGCAACCAGAAAAGTACATTAGCACATTGCTTCACTTTGGGATCTAGTATGATTTCATGGCTCAGTAAGAAGAAATCATGTGTAGCACTTAGTGCGACTGAGGCAGAGCATGTGGTGGCATGTGCAACAAGTCATGAAGCAGTGTAGCTTTGGAAATTGCTTATTGGATTATTCAATATTGCGATGGAGGCGACTTGCATCTTGTGTGACAACTAGAGTTGTATAAAGTTGTCAGAGAACTCAGTGTTTCATGATAGGTCGAAGCATATCAAAATTAGGTATCAGATGTATAGTGCATAAGGGATATATTGCAGAAGGGAGAAGTAATATGTGGCTACCGATGAGCAGGTTGCAGATGTGCTGACAAATCCATTGTTAAGAACGAAGTTTGAGTACTTTAGGGATAAGCTAGACATAGTCCCTTTTCAGAGGGAGTGATGGATTTAGATGTTATAATAGGGTAGTGGATGTCATGATGACATGTTGTAGCTATTGGAGAGCTACCCATCGGCCCTAGATGCATGTTGAAAAGATGAGGTACATATGTTATTGCAGGGTACTAGATGTCATGCATACGATATCCGAGTTTTCTGCAGGAAACTTGATAGTCTCATGATGAAATGTTGTATCTATTGGAGAGTTAACCACCGACCCTAGATGCATGTTGTGAAGTCGCTATGGATTTACTGTGATGTATAGATTCATGTGTCCAAAATTCAATGGTCATGAGCTCGTGTGGATGGCGATAATGTTAGAGCCTGTTCCCGATAGAATACCTTCCTCATTAAGAGGGAGTGTTGAGATTTTATGTAATTTCAGAAGTTATTCCTAAGTGAAATTGTATTGGTTATTCCTAACTACAATTGTTAAAGGGTTTATTTATAAGTCATGTCTTTTAGGTCTTTTAGAGTATAAATATAGGTTATATCGAGTCATTTTTATTATTCATTGAATATAAGTACAAGAGAGTAGTACACACTTATCTAGGAGGCTATTCTTGGTTCGTGTTTGGGTCTCTTTGGTCTTGATTTCATGAAAGAGCATTGTATGACATTGTACATGTTGGAGGAATCTATAATGAGGAAATTTTGCAGGGTTTTCTCCCCATTGAGGGTTTCCCCGAGGATATATCTTATTGTTTTGTGGATATCTATCTTTCAATTGTGATCCTTTTGCATATTAAATAATAATAAAAGAATATAATACTTTAATTGTTGGAAAAACAAAAAGAAATCAACAAATAATGCATACACTATTGGTTGTCTTGTCACTTGGGATCGATGATGCTCCCATACTCATTGCAAACAATAGCGTGCACACATTATATAATCCACAAATTTACCTTTCAAAAAACAAAATTGCACAAAGTGTTAGGATATTTTCACAGCTTGATGTGAACTACTCATTATCCAAGAATTAAATCCCAATTCATCTATGATCTTTATTTAAAAATCATGTATTATTATTTGTTGATGATCAATGTGAGAGATGCTAATTCTAATAAATTATTTTGAGCATTAAAAAATCCATTTAGTTATGTATATTTTTTAGTAAATATTGCTTAGTTAGATTCAAGATTGAAAACTATAAAGGTTGAAAATGTGGAACATTTATCCTTTTCATTTTGAAAGATTCATGAGTTGAGTCTTTTCCATTAAGAAAATTTGTGATTTGTTTTGATTCATTTACATGTTTGACTCGGGAATAGGTCATGAGTTTGAAAACCAAAAAATCAAATTATATATTCAATGTAATAGTTGAATACATGACTATTTGGAAAACTAAAAACCAAATTATTATATATGAAAAGTAAATACAATATAGCTCGTAGATTAGGCATTATACGAGTGCATAATATATGTAATGTAAGACATCACTAAGCATAACTTAGTTGTACCAAATTACTTGGCATGATTATATCATGAAAAAAGAAAAATAATAGAGAAAGAATTGGCACACCAAGTATGTATAATGATAGAATATGCAATGTCTATTTTGATTTTAAAGGCTCCATTGCATAATAGAAATAACAACAATATGGTTTATAATTATCATTAGTGTAGATCCATATTAAGACCAATCTAAATAACATGTTCTCTTTGGTCATAGTCAGTTTGGACGAGCACCATGCCAATGGTGGTTTCAAAAGTAGCGAGATATAAGAGAAATTCTCGATTATAGTTGTGAGGTTTCAATAGATGTGTCGATGTGAGCACTCATTTTAAACCATCAAAGGAGTGTTGATCTTGCTCATCCCAAATAAATGGAACATTTTCTTAGGTAAACGCATGAAACCTTTTGTAATTTCCACACAGTTGGCGATAAAGTGTTGTAAAAAGTTTTCTTTCCCTTGCAAACTTTGAAGTTGGGATATAGAGCGAGGGGGAGGCAAGTTGGTAATTTCCTCAATTTTCAAGGGATCAACTCTAATACAAAACCTGGATATGATGAAACATAGAATACGATCGGATTCCACTAAAAAAATGCATTTTTTCACATACATATATCCATAGTGAAAAAATGTTGTAATGTCGACAACATAAAAAAACTTGTCTCGTGTGATCTAGATGATCCCTATGCCTCTTGGATTTTGCAGGAAGGTCATCCAGATACATATGCACAATATGTTTAATTTCATGGAAGGCCTAGGACATGGCTTGCTGGAATGTCACACCAACATTTTTAAGGCCGAAAGGTTTCGATATGAAAAAGTTCCCCAAGGGAAAATGAAAGTTGTTTTGTGTTGGTTGTCTGGAATGATTTCGATTTGATTATAACTAGAGAATCCATCCATAAAAAAAAATACTTTTCATCTGATGCAATCATCGATAATGTGGTGGATGAAAGGGGTGCGATAATTTTCCTTAGGATAAGCCTTTTTTAAATCACTATAATCAACAAATACATGGATAATGCCATGTTTTTTAGTGACGGGTACAATGTTCGATACCCATTCAGTTAGGGGCACTGTATAAATAAAGTCAACATTCAATAATTTTTTAACTTTTTCCTTGATAGCCACAAATTTCCTACGGTGGATTGGTCAAAGTTGTTGTCAAACGGGATGGGCTCGGGGGTAAGTTTTGATTTTATGGTCAACAATTTGGGGGTCTATTCTAGGCATTTCTCTATAAGACTAGGAAAAAATATCACATAATTATTTGAATAGGGAAGTGTAGCATTCAATATTTTGAGGGGAACAAGCTGCGCCTATCTAGATGTGTTCCATGACCCCATGTTTCATTGAAATATCAATTGAAATAGTTTATGAGATGTTACCTAGGTTGGATTTAGATAAAATGGATTGTGAGGTGGAAAGGAATTGGGATTGATCTCGATCGTCAGTTGAAACGAGGGTTTGAATGGGTATATCTGTTTTGTTTTGACGAGGAAAGAAAGATGATCAATAATGTGAGTCTTCCCATGGTCTCTCTCCTAAATTCATTACTTCCATGATGGCCTCGTATGAAGGTAAAAGATCATTTAGGAGGACATGTGAAGTGAAAAGAGATTTAACCTAGTGAGGAAAAGAAAATTGATCTAGTTCCTCATCTAGTGGGAGACTAGGATCATGGTCAATAGATTTTCCTGCCGACTGTATCACTGAATATGATAATTCATCTAGTGACAATGGCATAGTAGCTCCATAAGAATATACTTCTGAAGGGTGAGGAAGCACCCAAGGATCGTAAGAACCAAGGGATGGGCTAGCAACAAAAGAGATCATGTTGATGGGAGCTAGGTTGGTGGTATCACATGCAGGGAGGGGGAATATTCTAATAAGAGATGGGTCTTTAAACATACCTACACCGATGATTTCATACCCATTGTAAGCTTCACCTATGAAGGGCACATTGGTACTAGGATTGACACACATGTCAGGGGTGCAATAATCCAATTTCTCAATCGTAACTATATTTCCCTAGTGTGGAAATCATACAATGTAGAAGACAATGGGTGCAACAAACTTCATTGTATAGAGCCAAGTGTGTCCTAAGATAAAATTTTAGTCGAGTGTGGCATCGACCACTTCGAATTTGAAAAATACAATCTTTCCCTCGAGATCAACAGATAGGGAGGTTAGAATTCCATGGGGCTTAAAATATTTTCCATCAAAATATTTAAGGATAGTTGGGGATGTGGTGAGCTGTGGAGAACCAATAGCTTTCCAACATGACAAATACATGATACAAGTGGCCACTCCTTCGTAGATCACCATACAAAATATATTCTTATTCAAACATCAAACTGTAATTTGCAATGCCAATTAGTGTGAAAGACATGGTTCACTTTGTTATGTGTCAAAGGAAATAATGGTAGACTCTGAAGGGTCCATTCCACCAATGGTTGATATCAAGGCTTTTTGTTGTGCAGGGAAGCTATGCAATACTTCGAGGGAGGACATGGCACATGGGGCCTGGGAAAGATCGTACACTATGCTATAATGTTAGCTTCTCGAGCATTCAAATAGTGGGTGGTCCATTGAAGTACCCCTTTGGGAGGGTGGATGGCAGGTTCGGAAGCTGATTTTTATCGTGGGAGAGGGCCAATGGGTGGTGAAGTTGGTGGAATATCCTTTGATGAAGGTTCCTCCTTTGTGGAGTCATAGTTCTTGGTTTTGGTGTTTAATGCGACCATAGATTTAACCATCAAAATATTTGTTGTTGAGGATTTTGCGTTACCTCCGGGTGGGGATGCTTGGGTTTGTGCTATCATGTGGTTTTGAT
>JASDQU010509602.1:47240-59861 GCA_032191745.1 Picea mariana
TTTCGTGACTTCGGGACTTCCGATGCTAAGTTGCCTGGTTCTCTGTCTGTGGGATCCCCGGTATGCCCAAACCCGAAATCCCCACCTTTACTGTTCCTCTCTAAGGGCACATCGTGCTTTCGCAACTTCATGGTTTTCAACACCCTATGCCTTGATTCCCTGTCTTTGATACTTCTGAAATCCTGAATCTCGGTATGCCGAAATGCCAGCTTCCTTCCATGTCCCTTCAACGCTTCGGGATTTCTCATTTCATGATCCCGCGATGTAAGGTTTCCTGACCCTTGCTCCTTGGACTTCTCGGTCCCCGAAATACCAAAATACGAAGTCAAAGGGAGATCAACGGCTATGATCATCCCGCATCCAACAGCTCAGATCCTTTCGAGATCTCACAGGTCAAGAATCCCGAATTCTTACCCTTTGCATTCCTCGGTACCTGGAATGCCGAAATGGCCTTTTCGGGACTCTCCCGATACCACTATCGTTGCCATGTGTCCTCTTGTTGGACAGTTCCGATGTTCTCAGTGTTTCAGGACTTCGCAACCCCAGCTACACTGATCCCTGGTCCTTCAAACTCCCAGTATCCGAACTCCCGATAGCTCCCCGATCACTTCGGGACTTTGCAAGTTGCGAAGTCGAAAGACTTCGCCATTTCGCTCTTCGATGCTCGAATCCTCGACATACGAGGATCTCGTGACACACGTCCTCCACAGATGGATGGTCCCAATGCTTTCACAGTTTCGGAACTTTGACAGGTCTTCTCCTCTGCGCATACGAGAGTTAAATCTTGTGCAACACTTCACAGATCCGATGGCTATCGGCTATCTGCGTGAGATCTGACGGCCTGGATCTCTTCCTCCTGTGCTACACTTTCCTGCCTATGCCTGGACGTGAAACTCCAATGGTCCAGATCTTTTTCCAACACCTAAATCGATGGAAACTATAGCTCCTCCTTGTGAGCTTCTGTTTCTTCTCGATCCTTGGAAGAATTCAATTTATCAAAGGCCTTGGCTTTTGTCCTTGCTACGAAGCCTCTACTCACAGCTTTTGTCTGTGTTCTTGAAGACGCTTTCCCTCCTAAGCTTCCTCGAACTCAAACCCTCCAAAGGGTCTCCTTTCGGCCTTTGTGATACTTGCAGGGCTTTGTGCATGAAATCACTCTCCTTCCTGAGCTTTGTTCTCTTTGAATCCTCGAAGGATCCTTCGACCTTTGCACTCCTTGCAGCTGTCACTCTTGTGCACAAAATCACTTTTCCTCATGAGCTTCTCTTCTCTGAAACCTTGAAAGGTTTTCACAACCTCTGTGATTCCTACAGGGTCCCTGCACACACGAAGGTGTTGTCTATCCTGAGCTTCTTTGTTGCTCAGACCTATAAGGGACTTAACCCTTTTGTCTTCCTCAGATGGAGAATCTCATGCCCTCTTGGCAGTCTCTTGCTCAAGAAACTCCTTGCTGAGCCTGCAGGGTATTCAACAACCCTGTGAAGGTCCTCTTGACACTTCCTTTTCCCTCAGAACTCTAAGAGTTCATCCTGTGCAAACTGGCACTTACTCAATGCCCTCCTGGCGGAGCTCCTACAGAATCCCTCACTGATTATGTTCCCTTCAACGAACTCTAAGCAGAGTTCTCCTGTGCACTCTGTGCACTTGCTCAATGCCCTCCTAGCAGAGATTTCCCGGTATTCCTCATAATTTTTGTCTTCTCTGAACTCAAGATAGAGTTCTTCTCCTCAATGCAACCTGTTCATCTGCTCAATGCCCTCCTGGCAGATCTCTACATAACTCCTCAGAGATTTTGTCTTCTTATGTGCTTTCCTCTACACAGTCCTACCTCCAAGATATTCAACAACCTTGAGGATTCTCCTTGAGTCTAAGAATTCAGCTGGTGCACCCTCCTGGCACGTCCTTGTTTGAATCCGCATAATTCAGAAGTGCATCTATGCACTAGTTCTCAGAACCCACAACGTTCTGTCACACCCTCTTGTCATGAAGCCTCAAAGAAACCCAAACCTGAAATCAAAGAACCCATAGATAGCAGAACCTATCTGTCCCTGCAAATGCATACCTAACCATACATATACAACATATAAATACACACACATGAAGACATTCCTCATACACAGAATAACATGCTGGAAAAACTGCTCTTTGTATTAATATGAATGCATGTTTACAATGTGAGCTCAGACTGCAATAGAGTCTCGTCTCTCCTCTCCTCTCTATTCTTCTCTGTCTCTAAACAAGATCGAAAGATCTTTTACATGAGGGGGATCTTTGAGCTCTTCCCTCCATCCTCACTAACCCTATTCAATTACACTTAAATTTACATTGAATGGGATGTCTAGTCCAGATCGGAGCTAGATCCAACATTACAACCATTTAAGGCTACTCCTAACTAATGCCTACTCAAAGGAATGTCTCTATGGCTCCATAGCCTTACATACATTAATTACATTGAAATCAAATTCAAAATGTGAGAGGACTGGTGCCTCTCTTCCTTGAATGCGCGCTTTGAATGTGCTGAGTGGGTTGGTTGGTTGGCGCATGGCTGGCTTGGAAGCGATGCTCCTGCATCATAATGCAAAAAACGTATGTGCATGACCTCCTCCACTGTCAGCCTAAGTACCCCTTCAAAAATATAAGGTTTCTAAAACTTTACAACTTCTTCTCTTCAGACCCTTGCTTCCTTTGTCACATCCACCTATAGCCTGTCACTACAACCATCCTATCACTGCCCAACTTGTACCATCGTAAACCACAAAAAAATCTAGACCATCCAACAACCTATGCATGTTCCTCATGTATACACCATCACACAACATAGATATCCCTCAACCATATCAGAACAGATCTACTCAACCAACCAACCAACATCTACCATATCCAAACATCACAACAACCATACAAGAAATGCTTCAATCATTCACCATACCATGAGTAAATCTAAGCATCAATACAACATATAACCATACCAGAACTTTAGTAGCATATCTGAACCTGTTGAATGCTGACCAAGGAACTTGATTTAGACTTCAAGAACCTGGTACTAGCATATATTCAATATTTTCTTGGTATTTTCAAATATACGTGACTTGTGCTTATTCAGCACACGTTTGTACGCACCCTGGCCCACTGTAGTCCATGTACAACTTCAGAAAACTAGGGTTTTAT
Source organism: Picea mariana (assembly GCA_032191745.1). Taxonomy (NCBI): domain Eukaryota; kingdom Viridiplantae; phylum Streptophyta; class Pinopsida; order Pinales; family Pinaceae; genus Picea; species Picea mariana. The sequence goes on from JASDQU010509602.1 coordinate 50,409, forward strand.
GAACCTCCGAAACTTTCACCGTCAAACTTCCTTTCTACCTCAGACTTGTAGAACTTATGATGTGTCCATGAGTACCTACAATGAACCTTTCACAAATAATAAATCGTAAATATGTTCAAAAGATTATTTTCCATAAGAAAACATTTCTCTCTTATTTATACTTCTCCAAGTAGCTTCCTCTAGGGGTTATTATCTAACCAACTTTCTTCTTTTGGGGTTAACCCACATCTAACTACTTTGTCCACTTACAACCACTTTATCCATAAATAGTAATCTCTCCACTTCTAGTTGCATCTAACATATTTTTAATTATTTTCTTATTGCAACCATTTAACCCATGACTAACCACTTTGACTAGTCAATTTCTTCTAAGATCTTCTCGAATAATTTGACTTCTTTAACCTTCTTGACTTCTTTAACAAGCTAGGGGATTCTAGATAAATCATGAGGGTTATCCAACTTCACATGGTCATAACTCTCTAACCGTGAGGAGTTATGTGTCATTACACATATCACCGTAAATGGCATGATGAGCACTACCCATCTAGAATAGTCTCTCTTGCAAATTCACTAGTATTAATTACATTATTCATCAAAAAAACACTACATTGTTGGGGCTACCAAACCACTTAAACATTTGGACTTCGTAAAGTATCTTCCCATGAGGGATTTCACCATAAGGGGAGTACTTTGGAGTTCATCCATTTGGTACTTCCTATCAACCATGACATGACATCAATGATACAACTCCCTTTATTATCAACACATCATTATGACACCACTTGAAATCAACCCTTTGACATCAATTACATAAATGACAACACAATCCAACAATCAATACATCAATGATATAAACACAACACTATGACAATACTTGACATCAACCCTTTGACATCAATCCTTTGACATCAATGAAAACATAGTACAACATACCCATTATCTTGTGGTTTACCCTAAATTGTGTGGAAAACCCATGTTTAGAAAATTTTGTATAAATAGAGATCATTTGTATCTCATTTTAATCATAGCTCTCCCATTGTGAGAAGACAAATGGCTAAAATTTTCACTATAATTGAGCATTTTGGTATCTCTCTCTCTCTCTCTTGCAAATGAATTTTGGTGTTATCTCTTGGTGATTGGATGTGGTTAAGTGGTGCGCACCTCTTGGAGTCTTCTTCAATTTCTTTTGAATAGTAAATGTTTGGTTAACTACGGTTTGATCTCTCTCTTTCTTGGAATTGGTAAGAAAAAAATTGCACTTATAGTTATTTCTTGTTCATTCTTGGTCTTTGTTGGTTGAAACCTGTTGATGGAAAAAAATGACCATAATCAACATTGGGGAAATAACCTGGTCAGGGCCCCAATTAGTCCCTTATCTGTTTGGAATGGTGATTTCGACTAGTTAAAATGGGTCCAATTACCCTTCTCCTAAGACTAGCCTAAGGTTAATTTAGCCTAATCTATTTTGTATGTACAAGGCCTTCAGCTTGTTAGTGTATGATAGTAGATTATTATTATTAACAAACTGAAGGGAATCAAATCACATGTATGTTATTACTTTGGAAAATATTATCCCCTTAAGGTGACTGAAATGAGGGCTTAGTCTAGCCACAATGAGGCTTGCTCCTACTAAAGGAGACTTAAAGAATGAAAAGAATTTAACCTAAATGAAAATGCATATTAATCCTAAGATGAAAGTAAACAAAAGGAAAACATATATTGACTAATAAAATGATAGCCTTACTCTTAATAAAGAGCAAAGTAAAAAATAAGGGAAAAAGATTATGATTGAACCCAGAGTTAAGTTTTACTTGTAAACTCTCAAAGTAGTTTGACAACTTACAGGTTGTTGAAACAGATGTACAATGAAACAATCTTAATAAATAGTTATCAAAACAATTTATTGCATATACCCAAATCTAATCATGTGAATGAATCCAATATAAGATTTATATTGAACTAAAGAAATAATTAATTTAATTCAACATAAAATAATGCAAGACAAGGTTGTGATTAGCCAATAAATTGTCATCAGTGATCACTAGCAAGTCTCCCTGAATTCATTATCAATTCTGGTCTAAATCCTATTCAGTTTTGAAAAAGATAGCTTTAAAAAGAACACACACTAGCATAAAACAAGTGTAGTTAACAGTAGTGCTAATAACACTTATAAGTATACTGATGGGAACAAAATTTAAACCAAAATGAAAACAATCATCAAAGAAATAATAATAAGTCTCCAAATCGAATACAAAAGTGCAAAGAAATAAAAACTTATTGTCATTAGATCCAATTGTTGTTATACATTCCTCTGAGTCCTGAAATCCTTCAAGAAGCAACTTTACAATAGTGCAAATTCCTCTCCTCTCAAAGATCAAAACTCTACCTATTCTACAGAAAAGATCTCTCTCTTACAATAGTGTCATTGAAAGTATATTCCTACAGAATTTCCCCTCTCAAGTTACAGATTTGGAACCATATACATAGGAATAATTATATTGTTTATAATCTCCTCCACTTAGGTCGGGTCCTCCTTTAGTCAACAAAAAAAAAATGTTGTCATGAATCAACTACAGAATTAGCAAAAATTCTGGAAAGAACCCACACAGAAAACACATAATATCTCCCCAGATATTCATCCTTTTGAAAATAACTTTGGAGGTTAGCTAATTTTTCCTTTTTTTTCAGATGGTTTTTCAACCGTTTTGCCAAATTATGCTCGGTTTTCCCAGAAATCGTTCTGCAAAAACATCTCCTGAAGATTAGCGTGATTTCCAATATGGTAAAATCCATGTCACTCCAATACCAATTTCTCCCAAAAGGTTTATCTTTTGAGTGAATCCTTTTAGGATAAGGTAATGGACCCTGTTTCATAAGTTGGATTTCAACCAATTTGGAAATTTCTTCTCTGATTTCCTGGAAATCACTCTGCAAAATCGCCTCCTGAAAATGAATGCGATTTCCAATCTGTCAACAAATTACCAAATTAGAATAACAAAATTCATGTTTTCCCTTGATTTCCCATGAAGACAAGATTAACAATGAAACAATATGGAAATGAATAAGCAACAACAAATCTTCTTGGCGAATAAAATCTTCTAAATCAATTCAGAAAACTAATTTTAGTTTCAAATTCGTAGCCTTCACTTTTGTTTATTTTTTGGGATAGTAAATCTCTAGATTTGTTTGAATTAATGCTTCTAGATTGTTCTCTATTGAAAAATATTTCCAAAGAGGGTTTGTTTTCCTCATTTGGTTGAGTAAATCTCAAGATATCACTTGTCAAATTTGAGTCATCAAAACTAATTCAATTTATAAAAAATTCTCAGCAGTTACACACACACAAACACACACACACACACACACACACACACACACGAATTGAAAAAGTAAGAAATTAAATCAAATTTAACTAATAATTAACTTAATTAATTAAGATTAAACAAAATAAAAACTTATTTACATATTAACATTAATTTTATTTACAAGAAATAAAATACATATTTTATGCTCAGGTGGTGAAAAATGATCACACTTTGACCGAGGATATCTTTCAAATCATAATTCAAAATAAGGTGAAACTTGAATCGTTGGAATGTTGGAAAAAAAACGAAAGCAATGAATATGTCACACTAAAATCAATTCAAAAAGAAAATCTCACAAAAGAAACGTTCTAGAAGGTGATATTAACAAAATTTATATGGAGGGACACATAATAATTTTTTAAAAAATTAAGAGGGGTTTTGTGGCCACAACAATTGGCGACACGTGGGGTTGAAACAATTATCTCTTGTTAATATAGTAGGACTAAATTTACCAAAGATCGAAATAAAATCTTTTAAAACAAATATTCACACGATACCATCCCCAAGAGTCCCACAAAAGATAGAATCAAAGAAAAATAATATTTTAAAGAAGAAAGTCCTTGAATGTCCAACTCTAAATAATGAATCCAAATATAGGGAATATTTATTAACTTTTAATTACATATCTACTATTGGATAGTAAAAATGCCTAGGAGGTTATTAAAGATTAGTATGCATATGGCAGGCCTCTGTGGAAACCCTAGCCGCAGGCGGCCTAGTTTCACTTGGTCTCCCTAGGCCCGCTTCACCTTGCAGTTTACCTTAGGCCCTTGGGGAGGTGACAGACTCTTCCCGTCTTTCTAGTGGTGGACGTTTTTATCTTTGTAGTGTTGTTTTTCGACATATATACTTAGTGGGTGTATATTAGTCGCTATGGAGGAGCAGGTAAATTATGAATATGATCATCTGGATGGCCAACTCATCTAGAACTTTCCAGCTGGTAACTCCCCTAAAACAAGCTCTTTTTTTTTGTCGCTGATTGTCGGGAGCTTGAGGAGGGTTTCCTCTCCAAACCCACTATGCACTCCAGCTTCAGGGACCCAACTGTCCTTTCTAGGGGACATGTCTGTTGCTCTAGATGCCAATGCTTTACTAAGGGAAGGTTATTACCCAGACTCCCCAGAAGGTTTATCAGAGCTTTGGAGTTCTGCATCTGATTTGGTATCTCGAGAGTCTGTCTGGGGTTTTTTGTCGGAGTATGGAGGCTTCATGTCCAGACAGCTTCAGGATTGGCTTCTTTCACCAAATTTGGTAAGCTCTCTACCCAACCTTTGTCCTTCTTTCTCCTCTCCCCCCCTCTCGGAGTCTTGTCCCCCTACTTCTTTGTATCTGAATGACTTCCTAACTCCCCACTCCTCTCCTTCTGCTACTGGTTTGGAGACTACTATATGCTCCCCTCCCTCTCCATTGTCCCATATACCACCCCTTAGATGCCTTGCATTGAAGGCTTTAGAAGGTGTTCCCTCAGCTCCAAAGAGAAAGAAATCTTGTCTGGGAGTAATTTTGGTTCCTCGTCTACACTCTTTGGCTCTTGGGGACGACATCATGATTCTATACGCCCCAGATCTAGCTGGAAAAGCAATAGTGGGGCGTGCAAACAGGAGGTGGCTAAAGCCTTAACCATATAAAGGCGTGGGTTATCTCTCAATGGAAGTATTTGGGGTTTCCTTTGTCGTCAGTGCATACCCTTGCAAAAGGTTGATTTTTGTTCAAATTCTATTCAACAACGGATGTGTGTCAATTTTTGCGTGACCCCTGGTGTATAAAATCTATGCCTTTGTCATTGAAGCAATGGACCCCTTTTTTTGAAGCAAACCGTGAAAGGATTGATGAGCTTCCAATTTGGGTAACGCTGCCAAGGTTGCTACTAGAGTGCTGGATCTAGAAATGCTTCGAGAAGATTGGCAACACTTTGGGCATTTTTATGAAGGTGGATATGTCTTTTCTATCCTTGGGAAAAATGTTGGTGGCTTGGATTCTTGTTTTGCTAAACATCAAAAAGATCTTTTCAGATACGTTGGAGCTCACTCAAGGAGACCTACTGTTTAGACAGCCTATTGACTATGAGGGTATTCCTTTCAAATGCCATAGGTTCCATAAACATGGTCATAGGGTTACAAAATTCTTCCTTTCAATGAACCGAAAAGCCCCCTTTTCACATAGTTTCAGACATTAGACATCCTCTCCTTATAGCACTAGTAGAAGCAAAGTGATGCCTCATCTCTAGTCGCGAGGACCAGTTTGGGCATGGAAATAAATTACGGCTTGAAAAGTCGTGAATGAGGCTATGTTGGGGACAGGGAGTGCATTAGTCGACCAATCAAAGGCCAAGGGGAAGCGTCGGGCTCCAAATCCGCATCCTACCACTCTTGACTACCAGATAAAGAAAGAAATTGATTCTCACTTGGGTATGATTCCTCTTTCTCCCGTCTCTGTAAAAAAAATTATCTTCATTATTTATCCTTGACTATTTTGGGTTTAAGTAAGTTAAAAAATTCATCTTCTTCTTTAAGCGCCAATTCTCTCCCTCTACCTATTTCTCCCTTTTCCCCAGGCCCTCCCCTCTTCGATATTTCTTTTGCCCAATCCATGTCCCCTTACTGTCTCCCTCTCTCTTCATAAATTCAAGACTCCTCTTTGGTGACAGATGAAGAGCCCATCTACTACCAATTAAGTTTTTGAACGGTCTCTTATGTTGGGCGTTAGGACGCCTCTCCCAAAGGTTTGGGTTTAAACCCACCAATTGGATCCTTCTCCAAAGGGAGGGGAAGAAAACCATTTCTCTCAAAATAAAAATCTCGTGCAGATTTGGATGTAGCGGCGGGTAGACAACTATCCATCTCTGAGGCACTTAGAGCAATGCCAACCCCTGAAGGGCTTTCCAAATGAAACTACTCTCTTTTAATTGTAGGGGGTTGAGGAGCCCCTCCAAGCATCTCTACCTCCAAAGGCTACTGGAGTTATCACAGCTTGATATCGTGATGTTACAAGAAACCCTTGGGGTAGAGGCCTTTATTGTTCCGCTGTAAGAAAGGCTCTTAAAGGATTGGTCCTTCTTTTGTTTGAGTGCCTCTGGTCATGCAGGAGGGCTGGAAATGGGATGGAACCAAAAATCCATAAATCTTGAATATTCTTGGGGCTTCCCTTCTATCCAAGGTATGTTTGTTTATGTTTTGGAATTGGGGAAATATTTAATGATTTTAAACATCTATGGCCCCTCTCAGGAATGACCTCAATTTTGGAATACCCTTCTAGAAAAACCCTTCTTAAAATAACGATTTCTCATTCCAGGTGGGGATCTAAAATTCTCCATTGGGGTGGCTAAATCTTGGGGGCAGAGAGCCCAGGCTGATTCTCTCTCAGATTTCATAGTGCATAAGTTGGGGGAGGTTGGCTTGATTGATATTTCCCCTACAAAGTTGGTCCCCACTTGGAGAAATAAGTGCTTGGGTGAAGATCATATAGAAAAAAGATTGGATCACTTTTTGATCTCAAATTGGTTGGCTGAAGAGCCTTTTTGGTTCAGACAATGAGTAGGTTCGGGAGCGGAATCGTATCACCACCCAATTTTTATGGAGATAGCATGGACCACTAGAAAACCAGCTAGCCCTTTCAAATTTAACTATGGCTGGTTAAAAGAGGAAAGTTTCATAAAGTTTGTAAAGGAAGTTTGGATTCCTTTAAGGACAACAAAACGTGTTGCTGTCCAATTTTCAAGAAATTTAAAATATCTAAAAATGGCCACAAAAGCCTGGGAAAAAAGGAAAAAACAACAATTGGAACAAGACATTATAAGCATGTAAGAAGCACTTCAATTCCTCTATGACTCTGAAAAAGGAGGTTTTACCACCCAAGAAGAAAAAGAGGCCCTCTTATCCTTATAAAAGAATAGAAGAGAGTTGATCCAAGCTAGGGAAGAAGAATGGAGACAAAAAAGTAGGGCACTATGGCTTTAGAGTGGGGATGAAAATACAAAAAACATTCAAGCTTATGCAAAAGGCAGGAAATTGGAAAATATCATATGGGGGCTAAAGGATCAATCGAAAAGGCAACTCTCTTCCTTTGAATATTTGGCAAGGCATGGGTCGCAACACTTCAAATATTTATATTCAACAAACAGAAGGGTGTCCTTAGATGCCACCCTTCAAATGGAATTATACTTCCCCCATTTTGTAGAAGAGGAGGAAAACCTAGACCTAATGGTTGAAGTAACGAAAGAAGAATTAAAATAAGTCCTTCACAGTTTTCAAAAAGACAAAAGTCCAGGTCTTGATGGTTGGTCCATGGATTTCTAGTAGGTATTTACGATCTCATCAGACAATATATTCTCAAAGTTATAGAAGAATCCATGGTAAATGGMTTCATCCACTCTCCTTTAAATGCCACTTTCATTTCTCGAATTCCAAAGCAGGATGATCTAGAAWGTTTGGATGAGTACATGCCCATTTCTTTGTTCAACTGCATTTATAAAATAATTGCAAAAATCATCAACAGAAGAATCAAAGGTATCCTCTCAAAATATATATCCCAAGAACAGTTTTTTTTTCCAGAAGGAAGACAGATCCATAAAGCAATTGGTGTTTCTCAGGAAGCTTTGCACATTATAAAGACTCGGAGGCTAAAAGGAGCAGTGCTAAAGATTGACCTATCAAAGGCTTATGATCCAGTTAGTTGTTTTTCTTGAAACTATTGTTCACTCATCTGGGCTTTGGTTATTCCTTCATAAATTGGATCATGATCTAAATCACATTGGTTTCCTTCATTGTGCTCATAAACAGGGMATCCTCACCTTTCTTTCCTACAGAAAGAGAGCTTCAGCAAGGATGCCCTCTTTCCTCTCTTTTATTTTTGTTGGTAGCTRAAGGTCTAAGCAGGGCCTTATCTGAAGCTAAGAATAACAAAAGTTTATCGGGTATTCCTCTTACCCACCATATTTCCCTCACTCATTTKTTTTTTGTAGATGATGTACTAATTTTCTACAGTGGTTTAAGAGGAGATTCCAGAAATTTGGGTTCCATCCTAGACTCTTTTAGCAGGGCTATGGGAATGAAAATAAATAGCTCAAAATCTACTCTCTCGACACACCTTATAGACCCAGAGGAAGTACTAATCTATAAATCCCTCTTTCCCTTTGCGTAAAAACCCCTTGACAAAGGCTTAAAGTATCTAGGCTTTCATCTAAAACCAAACTCCTATACAAAATCATATTGGAATTGGTTACTTGAAAATCTCGAAAAAAGACTAAAATCTTGGAGTTTCATGTGGTTATTCAGAGCCAACGGGTTGATTCTAGTAAAATTTGTACTTGAGGCAATTCCAGTCTATTGTATTTCTAGGGCTTGGATTCCAAAACGTACACTAGACAAAATAATAAAGGTATGCTTCAAATTTCTTTGGGGAGGGTAGAAGGAGAGCTTTGTGATGCCCTGGGTGAAATAGGACTCTCTAGCCATGCCAAAGATGTTGGGAGGGTAGGGACTGAAAAATATACAAAAACTTTCCATTTCTCTTGCAGGCAAGTCAGGATGGAAGCTGATCCAGTCAAATAATTTATGGTCGAAGGTAGTTACACAAAAATATATAATACCGGATTCTGTGTTGGATTGGATTAGAAGGCCAACATATAGTATCCAAAATGGCTCTATCATGTGGAAGGCCATTGTCAAATATTTTTTTGTTATTAGCCAAGGGATTTCTTGGAAGGTCAAAAAATGAAATTCCCTCAGAATTGGTAGAGATCCATGGACGGGCAGGAATGGTCAACATATCCTTCCTCGGGTCTTAATCGACCATTTGCATGAGATAGTATTTTTCCATCTAAATCAGATTGCATATTATCAACAAATGATGATTTTGACACAAGGTTGGAAATATGCACAAGTTTTGAACTTGAATGAACAACTCTCTAGTCACTAGAGTGCATACATCAGGTCTCTCCAATTGAGTCATATCAAACTCAAAGACTAAGATGATGAACTAATTTTTCAATTCATTCCTTTTGGGGTCTACACACCAAAATATGGCTACTCTTTTTTAATGATCAACCTCAGACCACATGCTCCTGATTGGTGGTGGAAGGGGGTCTGGA
>JASDQU010509604.1:0-18890 GCA_032191745.1 Picea mariana
GGTTTCTTCTCTTTAAAAAACTCTTTAACAGCTTGCAGTTTCCTAAATCCAACGAGAACACCGGTGTCAGTCACGAATCCCGTGCAGTAGCCCTTGATGACCTGCAGCTCAGTACCAAGCACATGGTCCACAGCCAAATACTCTTTCAGAAACGGTTCAACCATGATCCTTGGATTGGCAGTGACAATATATCTCTTTCCACAGGAAATAAAAACTTTGTACGATATAGGATGCAAATCCTCCAGGTAAAATTTGGGAAGCACTGCCCTTCCCACAGTGGTGACATCCTCGGTCTTCAATCCAGCCACTGCAATGAAAATCATCATCTGAATTCCAGCTGCTTCAGAAATGAAATAATAGAGCAAACCCACAATGGGACACATGAGGAGAAGTAGAAGAGCTCTGAGCGGGCTTCCTGCTTCGAAGGCGAGGAGCATGAAGTAAGGAAACGAGCTGCTCGATCTGAGAAGAGTCCCATCCAGATCAGACACCACGGTCTGTTTCTCCCTTCCCTTTGAGTTACAACATTTGGAAACGGGAAGAAACATCTCAGGCGGACTAAAACCTGAACCAGAGAACTCCTGGGCAATAACAAGACTACTATTCCAAGGCACGAGCTTACCCCTTTCTAGTGGAGCTTGAAAGAAGCATGGCCTAAAGAAGTGCCATAGGGATTCAAATACTCTCAGATTGTCTGCTTTCATGAGATCCATGTGAGCAGAAGCGTGTGAAGCCAACGGTAAGCAACAAAAATGACCACGCTTTCTCTCAGCCTCAGCCTTCCAAATCATGAACAAAATACTTATCGCTTTCACTGTACTAATCTGATGCCCCACGCAGATGACACCTTCCCTCTTTGTTAAATACAATACAAGTAATTTCTTCCCTGAGAAGATTCAAGCCCATCACCATGGATGCCTTCCAGTACTAGGTGTATGATGATCAATATGGGTCCCAAAAAAACAAAAACGAGAACCCCATGCACACAAAATCACATACCCCACTCTCAGTGGTATGGGCAGTGCTATATATATACAGGCATGGATAAGGGCGGGAGGGCAACTATATCTGCTGGGCGTTGGAAGAAGCCTTTCTCAATGAGCTCTCTTCATCTTGCGTTCTGTCTAATAATTGCTTTTTTGGGGTAGAATTTTGTTTGAAGTTATAATTAGACATTTTATAGGTCAGTGTTTAACGAAAATTTTATTTAAAATAGTTATCTTTCATATAATTTGTATTAAGAAAAAATTGATCCATTCTCTGTCACCAACAAACAAAATTGGATCCGTCCTTTTAAGAAATTTTTGACTCATTTTAAATCACTCTCAAAAAAATCGAATAACTACAAATTAATGAACTACATTATCACTGTACCACACATGGCATTGCATCACATCCAACTGCCTCAAGCCTCAGGGGTTGTTCATAGTCAAATTTTGTCTCGCTCATTTGAATTAGATCACCCTCACCCTCCCTTCCTGTTGTTTGGCGATTAAACCATTTTCTTCTATTAAACCAATTTCTAAACCTAATTTTCGCGACCTTTTTTCTTTTCACTATTAGATTAGATTGCAGATTCCGTTCATTTAAAAGATAAGAAAACTTAACTGTTGAATTTTATTGACTTTGCTATATGTCACTTGATACACTGAATCTACAATCAAAATAAGAGAATTGCCCTTCTTTCCAGATGTTTGGCTATTAAACCAATCTCTAAACCTAATTCTAGCAAGGTTATTAAACCTAATTCAATAATGTTATTAAACCTATTTCTAAACTTAATTATGTCACTTGATACACTGAATCTACAATCAAAATAAGAATTGCCCTTTTTTCCATATGTTTGGCTATTAAACCAATCTCTAAACCTAATTCTAGCAAGGCTATTAAACCTAATTCCAGTAATGTTATTAAACTTATTTCTAAACTTAATTTTATTAAATTGCAGATCCATTTATTTACAAACAAACTTAACAATAAACTTGACTTCAGTTGACTTTGTTCCATACCCATTGATATACTGAATACACAATCAAAATAAACAAACTTCACAATAGACTTGACTTCAGTTGACTTTGTTCCATACCCATTGATACACTGAATACACCATCAAAATAAGAATGGCCCTTCTTTCCAGCTGATTGGCAATTAAACCAATTTCTAAACCTAATTCCAGCTGTTTGGCTATTAAACCAATTGATACACTGAATCCACAATCAAAATAAGGATTGCCCTTCTTTCCAGCTGCTTGGCGATTAAACCAATTGATACACTGAATCCACAATCAAAATAAGAATTGCCCTTCTTTCCAGCTGTTTGGCGATTAAACCAATTTCTAAACCTAATTCCAGCTGTTTGGCTATTAAACCAATTTCTAAACCTAATTCTAGCGCTCCACACCGAAGTGTTATTATATCGATCCTCCCAAATTTGTTAACTTTCTTCTCGCCTTCTTCGATCTCTTTTGTCGTGTCCATAATCATGGAATTGAATTGCATTGAAGGTATTGCAATAAATGTACTCGGTAAGTTAAGCTGCGCCTATATTGATCATTTATATCGAAATCGTTGGGCCTTCCCTCTCCCGTTTGAATTGAGTGCAGGCATTGTGTTTTGTTAGGGTTTCGTTCGTTTTTCAATCGTTGGTAAGTTTCGTTAGGCTCGAGATTTCCTGATCCACTTCCTTCGTTGCTCGTATAGCAAAACATGGTAGTTCTAAGTACGTTGACGTTACATTCATTCTACTTGAAGAAGTAAGTTGAGCAAAGCTAACTTACTAGATATGGAAAATGATGAAACAAGTAAAATTGGTTTCTAAATGGATTGATGAAATAAGTAAAATTGGTTTCTAAATGGATTGTTTAGGTAAAAAAAAAGTAAGTTGAGCGAAGCTAACTTAGTAGATAAGGAAAATGAGGAAACAAGTAAAATTGGTTCTAAATGGAATTTTGTGTAAAAAAATCAAATGGATTTTTGTGTAAAAAAAGAAGTTGAGCAAAGAAATAAAGAAGTAAGTTGAGCAAACCTAAGTTAGTAGACATGGAAAATGAGCAAAGCTAAGTTAATAGATATGGAAAATGATGAAATAAGTAAGATTGGTTTCTAAATGGATTTTTAGTTGGATTAATAAATTTTAGTTGAATTTGGTAAAAAAAAAAAGTTAGGATTTAGTTGAATTTGATAAAAAAAAAAGTTAGAATTTCATTATAATATAATATGACTTTTTCATATATGATGGAATTTTTTTTATAGGTTTTATATCAAATGTTATAATTCTGTTTTTTAAAAACTAACTATAAGTAAAAGAAAGTTTGTTACACATTTAGTTACTTTCCAAAATGACTTATATTAACATTTTGGTGATAAATATACATTGGACAATGTTGTTGAACTAATAAACTTTAGTTGAATTTGATTAAAAAAATTAAAATTTCTTTGTGATTTAAGTTTTATATATGATAGAATTTTAGTTTTATAGATTTTGTCTTATTTGATCAAATGTTAAATATTTAAAAATTATTATAAGTGAAAGAAAGTTTGTTATATATTTACTTACTTCTCAAAATGACTTACATTAAAATTTTGGTGACAAATATATATTGGACAATTATGTTTGGAGTAGTAAATTTTAGTTGAATTTGATAAAAAAACCTAAAATTTCATTATGATTTGATTTTTATATATGATGAAATTTTCTTTATAGGTTTTGATTCATTTCTTCAAATGTTATAATTATGATTTAAAAAAAAATATTATAAATGAAAGAAACTTTGTCACAGAGTTAATTACTTTTTAAAAGGACTTACATTAAAATTTTGGTGACAAATATACATTTAACAATGATGTCTAGAGTAATAAATTTTAGCTGAATTTGATAAAAAAATTAGACTTTCATTATAATTTAAGTTTTATATACTATGGAATTCTCTTTATAGATTTGGTCTCATTTGATAAAATCTTATAGTTTTAAATTTTTAAAAATTACTATAAATGAAAAAAAAATGTTACACATTTAGTTACTTTCCTAAATAACTTGTATTAAAATTTTTGTGACAAATATAATGTTGTTTGAATTAATAAATTTTAGATAAATTTGGTAAAAAAGAAAAAAATTTCATTATATTTTGAGTTTTATATATGATGGAATTTTCTTTATAAGTTTTGTTTCATTTAATCAAATGTTATAATTCTTAATTTTAAAAAATTATTGTAAGTGAAAAAGTTTGTTACACATTTAGTTACTTCCCAAAATGCCTTATATTAAAATGTTGATGACAAATATAGGTTGGAAAATAATGTGATATCAAATAAATAGTTTGTCCAATGCATAGTAAGAGTTTTATATATGAATAGAGTTTTATCAAAATTTCCATATGGTAAAAATTTTACCATAATTCAAATTTCATGTATGGTGAAATTTTGTTTCTAACAATTTTGTCTAATTTAATCAAATTTGGAAATTCTAAAATTTTTGAATGAAAAATAGAAAATATTGCTACACATTTAATTAACTCCAATAATAACCAAAATTAAAATTTTAATAATTAAATATATTTAGATGATATAATGTCAAATAAATAGTTTTGCAAATTTAAAATTGGATATGTTTTAAAATCATGAATTTAAAATGATTTTCACTTTATATGTAATTGGAAAATTTCCATGAAAACAAACCTAAGTTAAAATTTTGGTCAAAAATATGAATAAGTTAAAAAGTGGACAAATTCAACCAATTTTTAGCAACAATTCTTCTCCAAATTCAACAGTAAGTTCCACATGATAGATGGGAACTTTGACCATCGAACTTTGGCCTTAGGGTTTTCTGCCCATTTTGAGAGGACCTAGATCACAAACATTTAAAAAAAATGTATGAGGGTGGAACTTTGTCTCACCAGAAAAGAATAAACTCAATAGAAAAGTTGAGGTTGTCCATCTTTTAACTAGATCAAATTGAGAAGTACTAATTTGTGTGTTGGTCTTCCATTAGGAAAACTAGACCAACAATAGAAAAATATGTCCTATCTCCGTATAGTGTGGGCCAGATTGGCCATAACTGTTATCATAAAAAATTAGAAAAAATATTTGGCATGTTCAAACATAATTGTTGTATAGATATCATATCTAAAAACTACATGCTTAATAGGAACAAAACAAAAAATTTAGATAGGCTTGGCTGCATAAGGGATGTCCAACATACTCTTAGAAATCTAACCCGAGACAAGATATTCCACTTTGAAATATCTCCCCTCCTCCCTATCACCATATCTAGGTGGAGGTAGTCCTTGTCTACAAGGGCCTGTAAGTCCACTTTGAGATTCTCTTCATGGACTAGTTGCAATTCCATGTCCAGAGAGGTTTAGCTTCACTTGGCTTCTTTGTTTGTTAAGCGATATGCTACAACATTTGTGTTGGGTTATTATATTCTTTGTAGTGAAAGAATAATTATTTGACTCTTTGGTCGAGGTGGATCGACTGGGTGATAAGTCAACCGATGAATCAAGTCGATTCGATGGTTAAGTTGAGGCTAAAGTGATCGAATGAGAATCAAAGTTCAAAGTGATCGACGAGAAGTCAAAAGATGAGACGACATGAGTTGGAGTCGCAGTCGACTGAAGACCGACTGGAGGTTGATTGGGTATTCAACTAGTAAACAAATTGATAGTGGATTATAATAGAATCTCGATATTCATGGGATTGTAGCCAATCATCTATGTGGATCTATAACCATTTTTAGGTGCCATGATTTAAGGTTTTGCATTTTGTAAATCCTATAAATAAGACATGTTGTACTTGCATTAAGTTGATATTTGCATTGATGTTGTTGATCATGTAGATGCAAGCCGAATTGGTTGTAGCACTACTACATATGGGTGGAAAAACCAACGCGATACTCCGACAGTACGGATAAAATCTATCGTATTGTCAGATTTTATTTGAATTTTTTTTAAAGCCCCGATGTTCATCAACTATCCAATGCAAGAGACTATTGTCGAATATCTGACGGTTGACCAGGTCAACGATTGTTGAATATTTGACGGTGGACCAAGTCAATGATGTATGTATCGACGTTTGAAAAAGTCAATATTTTTGTTTGTTAATCCATATCTCTCTGGTCAACATCCATTGGAAGAACGATGAAAGTGCGATAATTTTTTTTTTTTGAAATATTAAAGACATTCAACATTGTTTCTATACTAGCAATGGTTTGCAGAGGTTATAAGGGATATTTTTAGGTCAAAATACAAAAAACAATTATGTTGTTAATTGCATTACAAATAGTTAAACTACTGAGGTTGATTTTTTAGATAATCATCATTGAAAGTTTGTTAAGGAAAAATGTCACATAAAATTCCTCCAGGAGGAAAAGGCTGAGACTTGAGATCTGCATTAGTCAATGCTTTGGGTGATTGAAAATGTTATTTCCCTTGTAAAAAATTCAAGGGATATAATAGAAGGAGACTTTTAATAAAAACAACTAAAAAAATATTGTAGTGAGTATGGACACCTTGAAGGCAGGCATGAATATTGTCCTTTGGTTAGTTATTCATTATATGCCTTTATATTGCAGATTGTTTTTGTAAACATTTCTATGTTAAATGTAGAAGAAAAATAATGTATTCTTTTTTCTTTATGGATATATTCTATGTACACATGAACAAATTGAGAGAAAGTTAAGAAAAGAAGAAGTAGACATAAGATGTAGATTTTAATTAGGGTTTAAGGTATGATTTAGTGGTTTAGGTGTCTAAGGTTTGGGGGTATAGGGTGTAAGGGTTTAGGGGTTAATATTTTAGTGGTTTAAGGGTTAATAAGGCCAGATTAGGGCTTAGTGGTTAAGGGGTTAGGGGTTAAGGTAGGTTTAGGTCCTAGGGAATTTAGATGTTAATGTGGTTTTAGGGAGTAGGGGTTAGAGGTTTAGGGTTAGGGATTAAGGGGTTAGGCCAAGTTGGGGATTTTCAAATAGAAAACACTAATGGAAAGTGGATATGCCACATTAGTTGAATGTCGTATTTGTCAAGAAGAGGATAGTAAAGGAAATATCGACATTCATTATTCATGTTATGACACCTTGAAGGTACAAGGTTGAGGGGGATAGATAAGGGTGTTTTATATTTTGTCATCTTTGTAGAATGAATGGTTTATGGGTGTCAAGTATACATTTTATCATTAACTTGTTGATCCAAAACATGTTTTTTTTCGCTCCATAGTATGCTCATGACATGAAATGCATCGAGCATTGGTCCCAACAAAAAGGAGATTCCATATGTGAATTGTGCTCTCAGGTTTCATGACTTTTTATTTGTCTATTTTTTTATTAATCCACATTACAACATGTATATTCTTGTCATCATTATTATCCTCTGCTAATATTTTGAATTGGAAATGTAGTGATAATTATTTTTCTTTCATCCAATTTCATCTTAGAGCTTAATTAAAAAAGTAGCATAAGGTTATTTTCATTGTTTTACTTGCATAGGTATCTGTTTGAGAAATATTTGCAAAGTTGCTAATTCCTCTTTTGATATTGGTACCGATGCTCTGTTTAAGAATTATTTGCAGATTTGCTAATTCCTCTTTTGATATTAGTTATTGTTTCCTTTTTCATAGTTTTGAAGATCAGTTCGAGTTCTTAGTAATGTCGTCATTTTTTTTAAACAAAAATCACTAATGGAAAGTGGAAATGCCACATTGGCTAAATGTTGTATTTTTCAGGAAGTGGATGGTAAAAGAAATATGGAGATTCCTTATTCCTATTCTGGCTCCTTGAAGGTACAGGGTTGAGGAGGATAGATAAGGGTGGCTTATATTTTGTCAGGGTTAAGGGGGAATATATAAGAATATGACATAATGATGAAGGAGAATAATAATAGGTTGTTTTTTCTTGTTGTGACTATATATATAAATATGATTCACCATATGCTACTCTTCAATACAAGATTTTATATTGGCCATGTTCACAAGTACCGACGCTATGTTTGAGAAGTGTTTTGCAGAGTTTCTAATTTCTTTTTAAAAGTTTTGAAGATCAGTTCCAGTTCCTAGTAACATCATCATTTTAAAAAAAAATAGAAATAACTAATGGAAAGTGGAGATGCCACACTGGCTAAATGTCATAATTCTTAGGAAAAGGACAGTAAAGAAAATATGGAGATTCCATGTTCCTATTTTGGGATCTTGAAGGTACACGGTTGAGGGGGATACATTATAAGGATGGTTTATATTTTGTCAGATGTTGGCCCTTGGTTATGGAAGGAAGCGAATAACAAGGAAGAAAAGGTGAAAAGCAAACTTCGAGGGAGACATAGTGACTGTCACTAGGTCAAAGTATGTAAAAGAGAAGAAAAGATGGAGTGAAGCAAGGAAATGCAAGCCGTTGGATGAGGAGATCAAGGACGATAGATAAACAAGGAATATGGATCGTGGAAAACTCAACAAGTGGAAAAATCCACCGTTGGATGCTTTGGAGCATTGCGTGAGAAGGAAGGAAAGACAGGTTGGCGAAGACCGAAAAAAGTGTTTCAAGTTGACCTAGGGTTTTAGACACCTAGGGTTTTGGTCTTTTAGGGTTTTGGCACCTAGGTTTTGGCCTAAGGCTGTCGGTGAGGTATTGTAATGTATAAATAAAGGTCAAGAGGACCTAGGTCGGGTCAGTACAAGTTGGTAATTCTGCAGTATAATATTGTTGTTGATCTAGCTATAGTATTGAGAGAGAGAAGTGTTGAGAGAGAGGAAGCCTTCTAGTATTGTAATATGTTATGTTGTGTGTGAAATCAGTCCTACAGCTGGGTGCGCAGGAAGGGGAGAGAAAGAGAGAAGAGAAGAAAGAAGACCTGCTAGCTAAGAGCGTAGACAAGAACTGTATGCTTTCCTTAATATAATATAGAACAATTCTGTGGGCGTAGCCCTAGAGAGAGGGTGAACCACATACATCTTTTGGTGTGTGTGATTGATGCTTTGATCTCTGTCATTGTTATATTATTATTTTCCTTATTGTATTAGACCAAATCTATACCTATGAAGGATAGATCTAGCTTGTTGAACGATAGATGCATGATGTATTGCTGTTGTAATAGATCCACTTGATATTCCCCTGGTTGTAGACATCTCTGTCTTGCAACCCCCTCATAGCTGCTTCGGGTGAGACTGCATCTGCTTCACAGGTGTTGCCAAAAGGGCCAGTAGTTAGGGATTGTTGGTGCGCTCTTGGAGCCGAAACCTGGGTAAGCCCCTGTGCCAACAAATGGTTCCGTTGTCAGGAAAACAATGTCAAGATGGTTCCCATTGAAGAAAGAGATTCAAAAGTGGATAGAAGATCAAGAGAAGGACTTCGCTGAAGCCCAGAACAAGAACCCTAATCTTAGTACATAATATTGGTTGGAGAAATATATCTTTAATGACATTCATGAGATATTCTTTGGAGGGATCCATCAAGAGCTACATTAGTGGTTAGCTAGGTTAGAAGATACCCAGTTCGAGATAAGACCTAGATCTCCTATAGTTTGGACATTGACGCTGATCCAGAAGGTTAAAAGGATTGATAACATTGTATCCAGGGCAGTAGATTGTTGGTTTGATAGTACCATTGGAGGGTATATCACCAAGTTTGTTGTTGACAGAGTAGAGTCATACAACCAAGCTGAAAGATATTTCTTTAAAGGAACCAGAGGAAAATTTTTACAAGTCCTGAAGTTGAGACTCAAGATGTTGTTGCATGAGAAGAACATCTTGAAGATATTGTAGATCGAGAATATTTGAAAAGGCTAATGTTCAAAAATTCGGACAGCGACAGCGACACAGAAGAGGGACATATGTACATTGGAAGAGTATTTTTAGGGGTTCACCTTGAGAACCTCTTTAAGAAAAAATATGGGGAAGAGGGTTTCTACAATGTAGAAGAGGCACATCTGACAGACGAAGAACATTCAGAACCCATGGGGCCAGAGAAAGAAGCAGCTGAAGAACTTCGCCGAGACGAGCCAAAAACCTTAGGAACTGCACAGGATACTGAAGTAAGTAATATCAACCCTCCCATTGTTTCCGAAACGTTAAGTAATCAGAACATTCCAAATCACCAGAGTTCGTAGAGAACTATTGCTAGCAACTCAACATCCACTAAGACAGGAAACCTAGGAAACTCCATGGAAGATGATATGAGGCTCCCTATATTTAAAGGATATGGATTTGAAGATCCTGATCAACACTGGTTCATGTGTGAGGCCGTATGGAACATTAAAAACATCACTAACGAATCTGTTAAAAGAAGCCAGTTTAGCACTACACTAAGAGACCACACATTGAGATGGTACATGAAGCTTGTCCAAGGACTTGCGCAGCCTAAGCCATTGAATGATATCAAGAACGCGTTGATTGCAGAGTTTAAGAAACCTAAGTCGGAGTCCCAATGTATTACAGAGCTAAAATAGATCAAGCAAAAGGTAGTCGAACCTGTTTGGGAGTTCGATCATATATTCAAGACCCTCATAGGAAGATTGACCTTTAAGATCTCAGATCGCCATGAAGCTTAAATCAGACCCTATGAGAGAATCCAGCTCAGGTATGAGTCAGATCTTGAGTCAGCTAACTAGTTTGTCTCTATAGGTCGAAGACATGAAGAAAGACAAGGGAGAAGACAAAAGAGAAGACATCTGGTGTGTCAGATGTAGATCAGAAGGTCATGACAAGGAACACTACCCTCTATTCAATGAATACTTGGCTTCTAGAGCTCCAATCCCCTTGAATAAATTCACCTTACCTTGGTGCAACGTATGCAGAAATCGACATCGCCCTGGTGAGTGCTATTACATGCAAAAATACGTTCAGACACCCACAAAATTTTATTGCACATTCTGTAAATTAGTAGGGCATGACGATAGAAATTTTAAATCTTATGATCTCATGCATGAAATATCAAGAGAAATATACAAGATCCAAGGTGAAGTACATCAAGAAGGAAACAATGCGCAGTATAACTCCCCAAGAAGAGGAAACTTCAATCCTCGCAGTGGATACAGAGGAAGAGGACGAGGAGGAGGAATGGACCGAGGCCGAGGAAAAATAATCTATTATAACTGTGCACAGCTAGGACATCTAGCGCGAGACTGCCAGAACCCTTGTACCACTCGCAGTTATTGCAACTCCTTCGAGCACATCATTGAGGACTACCCTGTGCTGCTATCCAAGCTTCAGGAAAGACGAGGACCCCAACAGAACCCACAAGTGCAATTGATCTATGCTAAACCTCATGGAGTAGACCCTAGATTCATTGTTATTACTCGAGAAGGTACTACCATAGGAGCGGATAGAATGACCCAAGGAAATATCACTGAAGACTCAGGCATCAGGAAAGATGCAGAGAAGACACAAAATTTTGATGAGAAGAAGGAAAGACAAATCTTTGAGGAAGCAAGGAAAGAGTTCAAAAAAGATCAAGTTTCTTCCTCCAAAACATGAACATAAAGTTGAGAATATGGGATGCCTTAGGAATTTGATCAGTCAGCTTTGCCAAAAGGAGGAAAAGAGGTTAGTAAACTCATTGAATTTTTATACACTTGTATTAAGTTAATTCAGGATGAGAACGATGTGCAAGAACTACAGAACTTAATCAAGCAGTATGAGCTAGGGAAGATAGACACCCTACTGAATAGGGAAGTACACCAAATTGGTAAGAAGAGAAGGACAAATAAAGAATTACATTTGAATGCTCAAATAGGAGAGTATGATATAGACTATGTGGTCCTCAACTTAGGGTCGAAGGTTAATGTCATGATGAAGAAAACTTGGGCACTAATGGGAAAATTGAGGTTGACCTATTCCCCTATCAAACTTAGGATGGCTAATCAACAAGCTGTCAGCCCATTTGGACGATTGGAGCATGTCCCTGTGGACATCGACAGAGTTAGAACATTTGCAGATTTTGAGGTAATTGAAATTGTTGATGATAGCTACCCTTACCCTGCATTACTAGGAATTGGTTGGGCCTTCAATAATTACATTGTTGTTGATTTGAAAAAAATACGTATGACATTTGAAAGATATGGCCTTAGGATCATTGCACCCTTAGATCTAGATGAAGGTCCGCGATACACAGATCCCATCAGAGAAGAAGATCATGCATACGAATTGGGAAACATCTACAAACTAACAACCAAACAATAGGATTACATCAACCCTACAGCCGATGGGAATCTAAGCTAGTGAAGTGACAGCACATGCTCATCAGATTTAGAAGAAGAACTGGAGAACTGACAGAACTAGATGTATGAAGTATCTACCAGAAGATGTGCTATATTAACTAGAGAATTTCATTGGATCAGCACAACAGTGAGTAACTTACCCACATTTGATGGTCTAAACCCTTTAGAAGCCTTCCTATCAGATTTTGAAACAAGTGTACCAATACAACAGATATTGTTGGCAATGGATGATGCCTTGAAATCCACACCAACAAGATGGTGGGGGACACATAAAAGAAATATCACAGACTGGACCCAATGCTGAATGTAATGATCCCAAGCCATTATGCAAGGATCATCATGGTTTTGGTGTCCTTTTTAAAACTTTTTCTGAGTGAGGTATTTCGTCAAACAGTTTGTTGATCTATTTGTTTAGATGTGTTTATATATGTGTACGCAAAAAATAATAGAAAGAGATAACCATGGAACATACCTCAACCATATGCAATAACATAGACAAGCCAAAGCATCTCAAATCTTCTTTATTCATAAAATAGAAGAAACCTACTACAATGAAGATGTCGATCTGGAATGCTCAACAGATGGCCAAGAAGATAGACAATAGATAAGAGCTGCTACAAAATGCTCCCACTCATACAAAAGATGCCTCTAAAGGCTCAACCATATGCAATAAGATAGACAAGCCAAAACATCTCAAATCTTCTTTATTCATAAAATAGAAGAATCCTGCTACAATGAAGATGTCGATCTGGAATGCTCAACAGATGGCCAAGAAGATAGACAATAGATAAGAGTTGATACAAAATTCTCCCGCTCATACAAAAAATGCCTCCAAAGGCTGAATAAGAAATGAAGATCAATACAAATAGATCTGAATGCCAAACTCTCCAGCTAAAGAATGCCATGCTCCAATAGAAGGCTGAAACCCTCAATAACTCGGCCCTGCTGCCAAAAGTGTCCAATCACCCTAAGAAATATGCCAACTGATAGATCGGGTGATGGTAAGAACAACCCAGGTGCCCGAATCTCCAAGATCCCTCTCAATCTTTGTAGATCTAAACTCCTCCATTGAATGGTGCGCCCCACTGGATGACTGAATCCCTAGATAATTCGGCCTTGCTGAAGGAGGCCTCCAAATGCTCTTAAACTCTCCAGAATTATGGATCGGGACACTGCAAGTCACTAGGTGAAGTATCAGGGTCAGATCTGAAGTGTAACTCCTCCAAACTGACTAGATACGAATCTTAGAAACGCCCTCCTTTTCTTCAATTAGTCCCACTGCTCTAAGAAATAATCTGAACCATAAAACTCTCTCAGAAAGCATTAGGAATGATGGTGAAGACCTTGCAAGAAGAAACCAGGTGATAGAATCTCCAAAATCCTTGCCAATCACCTGCAACGTATCTCTCTCCAAGAATGGTGCGCCCCCCCTTGCTGAAAACCCCCAACTGGTGCACCCTCTCTCTATCTACACAAGTCACTGATGTGGAATCCTCCTGCAACCGAGTAGATCTGGAACTAGAATGGTGTGGGAGAGTACTGCATCTCCGAGACCAAGCTTGGGACAAGCTAGGTGGAATATTTCACCACCGAATCGTCCTCTAGGGTTTGTTAAGTCAAAACCCTCAAAACCCCCAATGTTGGGCTCACTAGCTAAAGCAAGATATCAAAATAAGATCATACCTGAATGAATGAGAAGAGGCCCTTTCCTTTCCTTTATACTTTTTGGCTCCCCTTGTCCCTCCAAAGTGACTTTTATTTTATTAATATTTAATTAATTAATTAAATCACTTTAATTAATTAATTAACCTTTTTATCTTTGAAAAGCTCCTTATCTCTCCTTGTGGCTTCCCTGGCCATTGAAAGTCACTTCTATCCATCCCATCCTATAGTGTTTCTCCTCTCGATTCCAATGAGATATTACACTGAGAGGTTCCTCCAAGTAATGTGCCCAAAATGACCTCTTCAGTGAATTCCATTGACTTATAGCTCAAAATAGTCAAAATCATGGAAATCGTCAGAATGCAACGAAACCAAAGCCAACCTATGCAGAATGGCTCATAATGATGGAATATGATCATCAATGCAAGTTGGACCCCACAATACCTCTCAAATACCCCTGTACTCGCTCTAGCATCCATCTGGCTACTCTGGTCATCATAAATCTTTGCCCTGTGATGATGTCCCAAAGTGGGGACATTACACCAAACCTTGATGATAGCATGGTTCTCAGCACAAGCAGTAAGTTGCGAAGTAAGATATAATGGTCAAAGTTTCCAAAAGGACCACGTGAAAAGCTGTGAAGAGGCATGGACTGACATTCCTCGAGAACAATGGCTGCACAGATTCATTAACACACTGGACATAACCCCTATCAAATGGTACCTTCAAGCGGAGTTGCACCTCATCACTACAGATTGGTAAGGTATGATTCAGAACTTTGTAACCACCTTTTTATTTGAAAGTGAATATCCTTCAATAGACCAAGCATTACAGATTGTGAGAAAGAAGGTAAACAATTACAAAGTTGCTACAAAATCAATGCCGATGATGATGATGATCCCAAGAAGGTAAACATTATTGAAACAGAAGGCCAAAGAAATGTGGAAGGACCAGGAGTTGAGCTACCATTTATTGATCAACCAGTCAATATTAAAAGAGTCAACATCAGGACAGAGGATACACCGAAGCTTGCCAATGTCGGAGATTATTGGGATGTTGCTACCATTGACAAGATTACAGAGTTACTGCATGAATATTAGGACTTGTTTTCAACCAAGTTCATTGATATGAAGAGTATCAAAGGTCCTATGGGAGAAATGAGGCTCCATTTGAAACCAGGTGCAAAGCCAGTCAAGAAAAGAACCTACAGATTGAACCCGAAATATAAGGAAAAAGTGAAGATTAAGCTTGACAGAATGCTGGAAGCAGGGATTATTGAACCTGTCGAAGAGTCGGAGTGGATTAGCCCTATGGTCATGCAAGACAAGAAGACATGAGAAATCAAGATATGTGTGGACCTCAGAAATTTGAATGATGCCTGTCTGGATGACCCTTTCCCTACACAATTCATTGATGAAGTACTAGACAACGCGGGAGGCCAGGAGGTATATTCTTTTACAGATGGATTTTTAGGATACCATCAGATCCAAATTTCTAAGGAGGACCGCCACAAGACCAAGTTTGACACAGAATGAGGATCCTACCAATATACAGTAATGCCATTTGGACTAAAGAATGCCCCAACCATATTTTGTAGGGTGGTGGTCCAAGCGTTCAAAAAATTTTTGCATAAATTTTTAGAAGCATATTTTGATGACTGGACTGTGTTTAGTTTGTTGAAAAATCATATTGAATGTCTAGGTATAATGTTGGATAAATGTAGGCAGTGTCAAATTGCTTTGAATCTGAAGAAGTGCATCTTCTTTTCACCATTTGGAGTGTTATTAGGCCATATTGTATGCTAGCAGGGATTGTTGGTTGATCCATCTAAAATTGCAATTATAGTTGATTTTCTGCCTCCTACTTCAGTTAAACAACTGCGCACTGCGCTGGGACATATTGGCTATTACAGGAAATTCATTAAAGGCTATGCCCAAATTATAGCACTGATGGAGAAGTTGTTGAAGAAGGATTGTCAGTTTGGCTGGACAAACGAATGCCAACAGAGATTCGACACACTGAAACAAAAGATGGTCACTTCGCCCATTCTGGTTTTCCCAGATTGGAGCAAAGAGTTTCATGTGCACGTTGATGCGTCTTCTATTGCATTAGGAGTAGTACTGGCACAATTGGGAGAAGGGGAGATCGACCATTTGTTAGCTTTTGCTAGAAGGAAGATATCTACAACAGAGATCAACTACACCACTACTGAGAGAGAAGGATTAGCCATGGTGTATGCATTGCGAAAATTCCACCACTACTTATTGGGAGGACACTTTAAAATGTTTACAGATCACTCCACGCTGAAATATCTAGTCAACAAGCCAGTTTTGGGGAGGCGAATATGAAGATGGCTTCTGTTGTTTCAAGAATATGATTTTGAAATCATAGTTAAGCTAGGAAGAATGAACAAGGGTCTTGACCACTTGTTGAGGCTGGAACATGGAGAAAAACCCACTAGTTTGGAGGATACATTGTTGGATGCACAACTGCTCTCCATTAGAAATATTGATGACCACTTCGCAGACATAGTATAGTTCTTGTCAACAGGAATGGAACCTAGTGAGTATACAATTCCTCAGAAGAAACAACTAGTGGTGCGCGCTGTATAATTTTCACTTATAGTTGGTCATCTATACAAACTAGGACCTGATGAGATACTAAGAAGAGGTGTTATGGAGACAAAGCAGCCATTGATCCTTGCAGAAGCTCATGAGGGAATCACAGGAGGACACTACCTAGGAAGAACAACTACACAAAAGGTCCTGAGAGCTGGCCTTTAGTGGCCCGCCTTACACAGAGATGCTAAAGATTATGCCAGAGCCTGCGATGTATGCCAGAGAATTGGGAAACCGTCTATAAGAGATGAAATTCCATTAGAACTACAGATGACCCTACAAGCATTTGAAAAGTGGACCATTGACGTCATGGGACCTGTAAACCCACCAGGAAAGTGCACAGGAGCAAGGTATATCATTACTGCGATAGAATACTTAACCAGATGGGTCGAAGCCAGAGAAGTTAAAGACTATAGTGAAACTACATCTGTGCATTTTATATTTGATGACATAATAACCAGGTTTGGATGCCCCAAGATCCTTATGAGTGATCAAGGTACACACTTCATCGATAAGACAATTGAAGCCCTAACTGAAGAATTTGCAGTCCACCATCAGAAGAGTACACCTTACCATCCACAAGAAAATGTAATAGTTGAAGCATTCAACAAGATCTTGGAGACAACACTAATGGAGATTTTCATTGTGAATAGGGATGAATAGGACTTAAGAGTACCTGTAGTACTATGGGCCTATTGAACCACTTGCAAGAAATTAACAATGCAGACTCCTTTCAAGTTGGTTTATGGTCTCGAAGTTGTTGTCCCGATGGAATACTTGGTACCACACTTAAGAATTGTTTCTTTTACAGGTATGGATGACAATGGTGATGCTCAGGAAAGGCTCGCATAGTTGGTTGAACAAGAAGAAGATAGATTCATTGCAGGATTCCACCAACAGGTTCAAAAGGAATGAGAGAAGGCATATCATGACAGACACATCAAGAACAAGGCATTCAAACAAGGTTATTTAGTACTTATGTATAAAAGTAAGTTTATAAAACACCCAGGGAAGTTTAGAACACATTGGCTTGGACCATATGAGATTTCCTATGTTACAGAAGGAGGAGTTGCGTAACTGAAAACATTGAAGGGAGAATGGAAGGAAGGATTGATGAATGGGAGTCGGCTGAAGCTGTACTATGACAACCAGCTACCTCACAGCTCTCAATAAAAGCATGAGAAAAAGGGTCCAGGTACCAGGTGCAGTTGAAACTGGGTACCAGACATGTAAAAGACAATTTGCATAAGGAGGGAGAGGAGGCATAAAGCAGAAACCAATGTTGCTTTGCGTAGTCCAAAGTCGAAGAAAAATAGAAGGATCAAATCTGAAGTTCCTCGAGACGAGTCACATGTGAGTGTTGGGGGCCTGCTGGCCCTTGGTTATGGAAGGAAGAGAAGAAAAGGGAAGAAAAGGTGAAAAGCAAACTTTGAGGGAGACACAGTGACTGTCATTGGGTCAAAGTAAGCAAAAGAGAAGAAAAGATGGAGCGAAGGAAGGAAATGCAAGCCATTGGATGAGGATATCAAGGATGATAGATCAATAAGGAATATGGATTGTGGATAACTTATCAAGAGAAAAAATCCATCGTTGGATGCTTTGGAGCACCACGCAAGAAGGAAGGAAAGACAGGCTGATGAAGACCAGAAAAAGCGGGTCAAGTTGACCTAGGGTTTTAGACACCTAGGTTTTTCTTCTTTTAGGGTTTTGGCACCTAGGTTTTGCCCTAAGGCTGTTGGTGAGGTATTGTAATGTATAAATAAAGGTCAAGAGGACCTGGTTTGGGTCGGTACAAGTTGGTAATTCTGCAGTACAATATTGTTGTTGATCTAGCTATAATATTGAGAGAGAGAAGTGTTGAGAGAGAGGAAGCCTTCTGGTATTGTAAGATATTCTACTATGTGCGAAGATCAGTCCTGCAGCTGGGTTTGTAGGAAAGGGAGAGAAAGAGAGAAGAGAAGAAAGAAGATCTGCTAGCTAAGAGTGCAGACAAGAACTCTATGTTTTCCTTAATATAATATAGCACAGTTCTGTGGACGTAGCCCTAGAGAGAGGGTGAACCATGTACATCTATTGTTGTGTGTGAATGATGCTTTGATATCTGTCGTTGTTATATTGTTACCTGCCTTATTGTATTTGACCAAATCTATAGATGTGAAGGATAGATCTATCTTGTTGAACGATATATGCTTGATGTATTGTTGTTGTAATAGATCCACTTGATATTCCCCTAGTTGTAGACATCTATGTTCTGCAACCCCCTCATAGTTGCTTCCGGTGATACTGCATATGCTTCACAGGCGTTTCCGAAAGGGCCAGTAGCTAGGGATTTTTGGTGTTATCTTGGAGCTGAACCATGGGTCTGCCCCTGTGCCAACATCAGGGTTGAGGGGGTATATAACATAAGAATATGACAT
>JASDQU010509604.1:18940-39856 GCA_032191745.1 Picea mariana
TGCAATTTATCAAGATGTCTATGAATATGTTGAAAACATATAGGAAAAATGTTACCTTCTCTTGACATGTAAAAAGAGAAGGTAACATTTTTCCTATATGTTTTCAACATATTCATAGACATCTTGATAAATTGCACAAGATTCATCATTGAGTTGTTGTCTTTGTTTCTCGCTCTCACCTAAGCTATCTTTGTTTTCCTATATTATATTTATAAACGTTTGTATCATTTTAATATTGTTATATACACTAATATTACTTGATTGTTTGTAATTATAAAGGAATGACGCCCTAGGGAACTTCTTGTGGAGGAAGACATGGTTGTATAAGCGTCTGTTCAGGAACATGGAGCTAATATTGAAGATCAAGTTAATGATCCTATGGAAGAAGATGATGATGCTAATAATGTAGTTTAAGAAGATGGGATGAATATATTGATCCAAGTGACATTTAATAATGCTAGAATGGAAGATGATGACGACCAACTTGATGGTGTTTTTGATATACATGTACTTGAGAAGGAAATTCAACCTATTTATGAAGGCTCCAAAACAATTCTTCTCTCTGCTATACTGCTACTGGTCAACTTAAAGGTTATGAATGGTTTTTCAAACACTTGTGTCACACAACTACTAAGATATGTAATATATTAATTTGTCACACTTAGTACATAATGATAAAGGTTTTATTTTTTCCTCTATTTTTATTGTTAGTTGATCATCTGTAAAATTTGGATGCAATATGCACGATTGTTATTCTTTATATTGACCAATATTGATTTTTTATGTTGTAGATTGTTATGTGAAATTATGTTACCACTGCCAAATGTTTTATGCCGCACATACCAAGATTTTCATTCCATTATGAAAGATATTGGAATGGAGTATCAAGCTATTCATGCATGTCCTGATGATCATATTCTATATTATGGAGAACATGCAACGAAAGAAGAATTCCTGAAATTTCAAATTAGTACATATTGAACTGATAAAGTAACAAAAAAGGATCCTCGCAAGGTTCTTCATTATATTCCCATAATTCCACGTTTGCGGCGATTATTCAAGTGAAAAATAATAACATAGTTTATGGATTACTATGTAAAGAACAGAAGTAAAGATTTTGTTCTTCGAATTCCTGTGGATGGATTTTCATTTAAGAAGATAGATGAAATATGGCCACATTTTAAAGATGAACCTCATAATCTTAGTCTTTCATTGGCAGCTGACGGTTTCAATCCATTTGGAAAGCTCATATATACTTACTCGGTGTGGTATGTTTTCATTATCAACAATAGCATTCCTCCATGGATGTGAATAAAGAGGGAGCACATAATGTTGGCAATGATTGTTCTGGGTATTTGTTTAGAATAATTTTTTTTAACACGGTAACATCTCATTTTTTATGTTTGTTTCATAATTATGCCTTATATTTTTTTGTTTACTCATATATGTTCAATTATGTCTTATAATTATGTTTTATTTTTTTTTATTTACTCATATATGTAGCAATTATGTATTGTATGTTCAATCAATTAGGTAAGTACCAAGTCAAAGATATGAATGTATATATCGAGCCTCTTATCAATGAGTTACTAGAGTTATGGAAGGGAATCACTATGTATGATATCTATATACCAGTAGGTGCGCAAAGGGGATTTAAATTCCATGCAATGGTTTTATGGACAATTCATTATGCCCCAAGGCTAACACATTTCTATGGTATGTTATAACATTACACTACAATTTAATAGCGTTTAATTTTATGAAGTTCATATCATGCATGCTTTTTATATAATCCCTTCATTAAACATACTTCGAATAATTGATATAAAATTTAATCTATCTCTTGTAGGTCTTCAAACAAAGGGTAAATTTCCATGTCTAGTTTGTGGTCCTAAGATGAAATCTTGTCGTTCAAGAAGTTTAGGAAGGGAGGCGTTTGATGAGTATAGGCACTTCCTCTATAAGAACCATAGGTATTGAAGTACCGAGAAACATATTTTTAATGGGAAAGAAGAGACTGGATTAGAACCACAAAGAATGACACCTCATCTATGGAAGTTGCAATATAATAGAAATCGTCAATATATATTGGATCAAATCGTCTATGTATCATACATGAAATGTTTGGAATATTTATATTTTTATTTCATTTTGTTCATTGTACTAATTTCCAAGTATTGTTGCAAAATCTTTAATTTATATGCTTCACCTTGAAATTCATCATGAAGGCATTAATAATGGGGTGCTTCCACGAGGAATGAAAAGTTATCCCGTACAATTTAGTAGGCTCCCATACTATGAGCACATAAAAATTGTTCATTTGTTTTATACAATGCACATTGGGAAGAATGTAACATAAATGTTATGCCAAATCTTAGATGGAAGGAGTGACAAAGAAAAAATTGTCAAGATTTGTAATGACATTAAGGAGGTCAATCATGCAATGCAAAGTGTCATTCATTCAAATAGTGATGAAGATGAAAAAAATATAAGCACACTTCCATGGTTATTGACAGAGCAGCAAAGCAAGGATGTAAAAGAGGTTATTGAAAAAACTAAATTTCCCATTGGATTTTCTTCAAACATAAAGAATATCCTAACAAAGAAAGGTTAATTAGGTGGGGTAAAAAATCATGATTAGCATACCTTGATTAAGGTAATTATTCTGGTGTATATATTTCTATATTGGTGAAACATCTTGTTAGTGTTTTTTTTCTACTAACTTGGGAATAAATAATGATTCATTTTTTATGTTATAGTATGTTCTACCTCTATCTCTCCCAGACAACTTCGACAACAATGTCAAACAAGTTATATATGATCTTGGAAAATACACGAGGTAAGTGACGATTTATATGAAAAGTGTAATTTGTTCAATTCATTGTACAACTTGTATTTGAATGCATGTGTTTTACTTGTAATGTAGTACTCTATAATTTTTTGTTGAAACGTGTGATTTGCTTGCATCATTTATAGATGGTTGTCATCTAAAGAAATATATAAACAAAATATTAAGTATTGGAGGTTATAAATTCCTCATCTAATGTGTGAAATGCAAAAGTATATACCTCTGACATTTTTCAATGCACAAGAACACTACCTCGTACACCAAGTTGAGGAGATTGAAAACTATGGACCTCTACACACAAGGTCCATGTGTATGGTTGAGAGGCACTTGAAATCATTGAAGGATTTGGTTAGACAAAGAGCACATCCTGAGGGTTCTATTGTAGAGGGATGTATGGTATATCAAGCTATGATTTATATTACTCAATATATTCCTAAAATAGATGCAAGTATTAATGTGGATCACATTTGGGATTTCAACTCCATCAACAAATTTGAAGGGGAGCACCTATTGGGGAAAGGTAGAATGAGGAAAGTGGCATGTAAGTAGATGGTGGGGATTTATAATACATTTTACTTTTTGTTTTATGTATATCGTACTTATTTAATTTTTAGTCTTCCCGCATAATCCATTATTATGAAGGTATACCATGGTAACTGATTATATGTGAATTGTTTTATTTTAATACGACTGGTTGAGAGTGGGATGCAATATGTTTATACATTGCAAACAATTTTGATTGAATGGAGGTATGGATTGAATGATGTATACAATCTAATAATTGTAATTTATCATGGTATGTTGTTGCTACATTGGTCAAAGAAGATGAATTCAAAGGAGATACCAATCTTACATAGAGGGAAATTGATTTAGCATATGGTTTAAAATATAAATAGGAAAGCATATTCACCCATACTATTTAGTATTTTTTAATATTATATTGATGTATATGCATGTTTTTTTTCTTACAAATTTGCAGAATTTCCAAGTATAAATATGTTTACCAATTGACAATGCACTTTTTAATGTGTTTGGCATATTTTAGCTGAAACACCACAAGGCTATGTGGTGCAATGGCTGCAAATTTCACATACAAATTTTGGATGAAAAGATGAAAACTTTTGATAGTGGGATAACTATAGTATTTCATGTTATTAGTGTTTCCTCTAGAAGTGACAGACATCCAGAAGTCTCTGAAAATCGATACTATGGGTTTTTGGATGATATACTTGAGTGTGACTTTAAATCCTTAAATTAGTTCAGTTCAACATCAAATGGTACATACTATGAATGAATGAACACAATTATGATAGAACTGTTAATCAACATACTAACAAATTTACCATGGTTAATACAAGAAATGTTGAGCCAGGATCAGAGCCTTATGTTCTTCCAAGAAAATGCGAATAAGTATTTTACTCAAAGGTTCTAGGTAGAGTGGGTCGGTCATATGTTGTTAGATATGATCCAAGAGGAAGGATGGTAAAGTATAATGTAGCGGAAGAAGATGATATTGAAGAAGAAAATGATGTAGAGGAGCAGTTAATTCATGTGTCAGACAAAGACGTCGTATCAGTTCAAGGAGATGTTCTAGACAATGTTCTGGATGAAGATGATATTGACAATGTTTTATATGAAGAACTTGAATAAGTTGAACCAAATGTAGGATACAATGTTCCTGATGATGATATAGACGATGATATGATTGGAAATGATGGCATTGATCATGATGTTGATATGGCCAATGCTTACAACATCAATTCTGAAGAAAATGATATAGATGTTGAGTTGGATGAAGAAGAAGATTAATGATACTGAAATGTTGAAATGTAGGTGATATGTATTTATATGTTTTGAGTTGATTTGTTTCTTTCATTTACCTTATTTTTTTTTCTTAGTTTCCATGCTTTATTCTTACTATGTTTCTTTCAAATATTTTATAGTAGATAACTTGGGTATTGGGGAATTGAGAGTGATGTGAGGGGCGGGGGGGCATATGAGATTCCACCTTCACGTGGCTGGCCTTGTTTAGTAGAGAATATATTATTCTTGAAACAAAGAGAAGCTCATTCATGTTTATACCATCATCTCCAATTTTAACTTTGGTTCATATAACAATTTTCAAGGTTGTGCATTAATTACCAATTAGTGGAAATTATTCTTTAAATTGAGCCTGCGCAGAGTGACCTGCGAATGGGGCCAATGTTGAAATTTTTTCAATTTGTGCTTATATGCACTGACATTTGACAATGCTATAGTAGATGCATGCATTGACAGTATGGGAGGGTTTCAAGACTCAAATACGACTCACACAAAGAATTCGACAATCAAACGAAAAAATTAGAACCTAACTGTGAAGGAGATGAAATTATCCATCATCATATTTTTCATCATCATTATCATCATATTGTGATGAGGTCATTTCAATGAACATGTTCGTCATTCCTATATCATCTTTGTCGGAAATTTCCATAAAAAATGACAAGTGAAAGGGGCCAACATTGAATTTTTTCAAACTATGCTTCTCCAAGTCATGGACATTGTTGGGTGCATGCTCGGTTTGGGAGAAAAGAATGACATAGGAGAAATACATCTGGTAGGGAAAGTAGCACATGTAAGGCAGACATGCATGTAGGAAAAGCAACATGTGCAAGACAAGTGTGCATTCAAGAAGACCTATCCATGTTAGGGTTAGGGTTTTGGTAAGAGAATGTAATGGTTGGTAAGCCAAAAGCATGTATAAATAGGTACCTAAAAGGTCTAGGTCGGGGGGTCGAACATTTTTTAGTAGTTTTTGTTGCTTAGTGCAACTGTAATTTCGATCTATTTTGTAAGTTGTTGAGTTGAGGAGAGAAAATAGGGTATATCTTGAGGGTTAGATCATACGCTGAGGAGCTTGGTGTGATCTAGTCTGCCTCATTGTAGATATTGACCTATTCTGATGCAGAGTTGTAATGTGCGAGGCACTATAGTTTTGGAACCATAATAATAAAAGAGAAGAGATGCCAAATCTTTGTCGACGTAGCCCAAGAGGGTGAACCATGGTAGATCATGTGTTATGTGATTGAATGTTGTGCATATACTTGGTTGTTAATGATTATATGTTAGAATACATATGAATGACTTAGTTAGATCTGATAATTTGCATGCATGAGTAAGAATAACAAATTGATCCAGATAAGGTGAATATTAGATTCAATAAATGAATACTACAGAGGTTAATCACAAAACCCCACTCATTTCCTAGGTTGCAACCACCTGAGCGTTGCAACCACCATTAGAGCTATCTCGGGTGAGACTACGTAGTGCACCCTATGTATTGTGTTTCCTTCTGGTTTTCCAGAGGGGCCGATATTTTTAAAGGGGTTTTGTTGGAAACCAAGAGGACATGAACCTGGGTCAACCCAAGAAGGGTAGCATGAAGGAAGTATAACCAAAAAATGGTTATGTTTCCAGTTGGAACAAAATGGGATTGAATGACTGAGATCTATTGAAGAATCATGAAAAGAATTTCAAATCTGGTGAGGAAACGTTAAAAGAATGAAAATATAGAAGGGGATGTTCAAACCATGGAATCCAACGAAGTTAGAGATCGAGAGATGGTTGAAAACAAAGGAGCTGGAATTTGCGCGGAAAGATAACAAAAACTCGAAGTTAACACCGCGCAAATATTTGGACAAGTGCGTATTCAACGACTTGCATGAAGTATTTTTTTGTGATTTCTCGCATGTGTTGTAGGAGTGGGTATTTAGGTTGAAATACAACCACCCTACAAATCGGATCAGACAACTAGAGTGGAATTCTGTGGAGATCGTGCAGTTACAACAAGTTGATAATAAATTTATGCGCATAGTAGATTTATGGTTAGACAACATTGTTGCAGGATTTATCACAGAATTTGCAGTAGATACTATGAAGTCTTACAACACAGTAGAGAAAGAGTTCTTGAAGGGACCTCAAGGTAGGTATATCATATCGTTGTATACTTCCATTAATATGTTACTATATAACATAGGTGTAATGACAATGGCCTCAGATAGCTAAACTTCCATGCATGCAAGGGGGAAGGGGCAAAGAATTGATAAGAGACAGAGAAATGGAGGAAGAAATTGATAAAGTAAAGAAGCAGGAGGCGTCGGGCCCAATCATGATGGAGGAAGACCATATCAAGCAAATCATGGTGAAAACTGGAAGAACGTGCAATGGAGGACCCTACCAATATAATATGAACAACAAGAAGAGAGCCATAGATGCGGGGGAAGGCTTGGAAAGTGATGAAGAAGAGGTAGAGGATCTCCAGGATGTGGAGAAAATTGAGGAAATCATGTGCATGACATATGAAAGGAATAAAAGAGGTCCAAGAGTAGAAACCAAAGGAAAAACTCTTATCCATATCAGTGTTAGTGTGGAACCCATAAAACCATGTGTGACTACTACACCAGAGAGAACACCATTGTTTAGACAACCAAAATTCAATGGAAGGAACACATCAGGAACTACATATACACAAGGAGAAACAACTGGGGGAGCCATTTCAGAAAGCATTAGTCAAGGATCTACACCACGCGGAGGTAGTAGTTCAGAATTCAGGATGGCAGGACATGATCCCACCATCAGGTTACCGGAGTTCAAGGGAGAGGCATATGAATACCCTGAGAAACACTTGTTCATCTGTGAAAATATCTGGGAAGAAAAGAAGATCACAAATGAGGATAAAACACTTGTGCAGTTAGCCATCACACTAAGAGACTGCACACTAGATTGGTATATGAGCTTAGCTATAAAAAACCCACCAGGAACAACAAGGATGATTGTAGATATCAAGAAGATGTTGATAAATGAATTCCAAAAGCCTATCTCAGAGGATCAGTACATGAACAAGATGATAGAGATCAGACAGAAACCAGGAGAATCTATCTGGGAGATAGACCATAGATTCAAATGATTGAAGGGAAAACTCAAGTATGTCATGATAGATATGCAACATAGGCATATGTTTGTGAATTCACTACTACCACACTTGAAATAACCGTTGAGATAGAAAAAGTTTCAGATCTGGGCAGAGGCTCTGCAAGAAGCTTTGAAACTCAAAGATAACCAATATCAAAAGACGGATCTAGCAATAGAGGAGCTCAAGGAAAGCCTGAAGAATATAACATTTCAATTAAACCAAAACAGGAGTAAGGACAAAAGGGAAGTCGTTTGGTGTACCACATGTAGGATAGAAGGACACCTTAAGAATGAATTCCCAACATTCGCACAGTACATGGAAACAAGACTACCAGACCCTTTGTCAACAAGAGGACTATGGTGTGAGATCTATAAGACACAGGGGAATGATCCATATCACTTTCCAATGATGCATAAATACTAGACAGTGCCTAAGAGTTCATATTGCAACTTTTTCAAGTCAGTAGGACATTATGACAAGGATTGCATGAAAATGGAGTTGATGATGGAAAGAACATCAGACACGTATAGGGTGCAGGAAGAGATGATGACAGGGAAAGATACACCATAGTTTAACCAAGTACCATTTCCATATAACACTGCACCCCAACAATATAACACTGTGCAGCCGCAGTACAATACCACGCAACCACAATATAATCCCACGCAACCACAATATAATCCCACGCAGTATAATCAGGTGCCCCAGTACAATGCACCACGAGGAGATCAAGCTGGATACAAAGGTGGAGGACGAGGTAGAGGAGGCTTTGGAAGATGTAGAGGACCATTGGTATGCCATAACTGTCAACAACCAGGACACTAAGCAAGAGAATGTCCACTTCCACATGCAATATGTATGTATTGTCGCACATCTGACCATGACACAGAAGACTGTCTGACACTATTGGGGAAGATCCAAGAAAAGAGAACTCAGAAAAATCAGAATGTTCAATGGATTTCTATAGAAGTGAGGGATGATGGAAGAAATATAAACATAGTTATGTGTGGAGGAGATAAGACAAGATATAACATAGTAAGACAAGATCCATCACAACATTAATGGGTGAAGAAGAATTTTGAACCACATAAGCAGTTTGATGCATAGAATGAAAAAGAGATATTCAAGAAATACATACAAGAATTATTGAAGCTAGACATTGCATCTACATCAATTGCACAACACACCCAGAACGTATGAACGTACAAAATGCCTTCATCTCTGGATCACACCAATGAAGCAAAACCCCTAAAAAAAGTAAGTACTATAAAGGATTTTCTACAATCCTGTGTTAAACTACTAAATGATCCATCATCTGTTAAAGTGTTACAAAATATGTTATAAAGGTGTAACACAGATGTAGAGGGACAACTAGAGCCGAAAACAGTTAATCATCTGCATACGAGGAGGAAAACAAGAAGAGAGTTCATACTGAACGCCAACATTGGAGATTTCAACATGGGGGATATTATACTGGATTTAGGCTCCAAAGTGAATGTAGTACCCAAGAAGACATGGAAATGTATGGGAGAGCCCACATTAGGATATTCACCTGTTCAGTTGAAACTATCAAATCAACACATGGTTTTTTCAATTGGGAGGCTAAAGGGTGTGACAACAGATATGGATAGAGTGCACACTAAAGCCAATTTCGAACTGATAGAAATAGTGGATGGAACAACACCTTATCTGACATTGCTTGGCTTGGATTGGACATTTGACAATTAGGTAATAATCAATCTAAATACGATGAAGATGACATTTGAGTCAGGAGAGTATAGATTTGTTGTTCTACTAGATCCATTAGAAGGACAAAGGTTTGTAGAACCCACTTGTTTAGACCTAGAGGAAATTAACCAATTATACAACACCACCACGCGAGAAGAAGATTATGTGAATCCAACTGCAAATTGGTTACTTAGTTGGAGAAGTATAATGTCATGCGTGTCAGACTCAGATATAGGGTTGAATAATTGGTAGTAGAGATTACATGAAGTCTCCGCAAGAAGGTGTGCAAGAATAAACCACGCGGTAAGATGGGTAGGTACAAAGATAAGGGAAACTCCCAACTTTCATGGGGTGAATAACTTAGAATAATTCCTAACAATATACGAAGACGAGGTACTATAAAATCAGAGGCTCTGAGCCCTGGACATTACACTCAAGGAAACACCTGCAAGATGGTGGGGTGCACACAAAGAGACAGCTAAGGACTGGTATCAATGCAAATGATTACTGTGCATTAGATTCGATGCAGAGCAGAAGAGCAGAATGATGCAAATATATGATGGAAATAGAACACCAACAAGACACTTGGAGAAGTGTAGAACGCTATGGATAATTAAAGCACCAGAGGAATGGCCTCATCACTTTATTCATACATTAGAAGGAATTCCAGAAAACTGGTATGTGGACCAAGAACTGCACAGAGGAACTGCAGAATGGAAAACACTACATAAGAATTTTATAGTCACTTTCTCATTTGATCATGAGAACCCCAACATGGATTTAGCACTCAAGCAGATAAGAGGGGTGATAGTCATTTAAGAACCAGAAGTAGAACATGTAATAGTGTATCAAAAGCAGAACATACAGACAATGAAAGAACTATTGTTGTGCTACCATGTGTATGAGGAAGCACCATATGAATATGACGCATGCAACATTCAAATTACAGAAATTGAAGGAAAAAGGGAGGTGGAAGGTTCATCTCTCGAATCAAAAGTATTTTATGCGCCAATCAAAGTGAAGAAAGTGAATATTAGGACAAATGGCAATCCCAAAATGGCTAGCATTGGAGATTATTGGGATGAACAAACAGTAGAAAGAATAACAGAGTTGTTGTGCGAGTACAGTGACCTGTTCCCAAAAACCTTCACAAAGATGAAAGGAATAACATGAGAGATAGGAAAGATGAAGATACCTCTCAAAACTGAGGCTATATCAGTCAGAAAACAACCATATAGACTGAATCCAATATACAAGCAAAAAGTAAAAGTAGAAATTGATAGAATGTTGGAGGCTGAAATTATAGAACTAGTGGAGGAATCTGAATGGGTAAGCCCTATGGTAGTTCAGGAGAAGAAGTAGGGAGGGATAATGATCTGTGTAGATCTTAGGAAATTGAATGATTCTTTCCTACATGACCCTTTTCCTATCCCTTTCATAGATGAAGTATTAGAGAATGTAGGAGGCTAGGAAGCATACTCATTCACAGATGGATTATCAAGCTATCATCAGATCAAGATAGCTCCAAAATATAGGTAAAAGACCACTTTTTTACCACAGAATGTGGATCCTACTAGTGCACAGTCATGCCTTTTGGGTTAAATAATAAACCATCAATATTCTCAAGAGTAGTCATAGCTGCATTCAAAGAATTCATCCATCAGTTTTTAGAAGTTTATCTGGATGATTGGACAGTCTACATCCTATTGAAAGATCGTGTAGAGGTGTTAAGGATGATGTTGGAAAGATGAAGGAAATGTCAGATATCATTAAATATCAAGAAGTGCATCTTTGGGACAACTTTTGGGATACTATTGGGACATATAGTGTGCAAACAAGGCTTGCTAGTAGATTTTGCCAAGATTGTAGTGATTGCCAATTTACCACCACCGAAATCAGTACGTTAGTTGAGAGAAACATTGGTACACACAAGATACTACAGGAAATTCATAAAAGGGTATGCGCGGATCACTGCGCCAATGGAGAAACTATTGAGGAAAGATAGTAAATTTCAGTGGAATGAGGACTATCAGGGAGGATTGGACACTCTAAAACAAAAAATGGTAACAACACCAATTCTAGTATTCCCAAATTGGGAAAAGACATTTCATGTGCATGCAGATGCATCAGTGATATCGCTTGGAGCTATTCTGGCGCAGCCAAGAGTAGGAGAGATAGACCATCCTATAGCATTTGCAAGCAAAAAACTTTCAAAGTTAGAACAAAACTAAAATACTATAGAGAGAAAAGGCTTAGCAATGGTATATGCACTGCATAAGTTCATACACTATCTACTTGGGAAACACTTTAAAATGTTCATAGATCATTCTTCCCTCAAATACCTAGTCAACAAGATAGTGTTGGGGGGGAGAATCTGTAGGTGGTTACTATTGTTTCAACAATTTGACTTTGAAGTGATAGTCAAACTAGGGAAGTTGAATTGAGGACGTGATCACCTCTCGAGGATCACCAATGGAGATGAACCTACAAACTTAGAGGAAAACTTCCATGATGCACAGTTATTTTCAATACAAGTAGTTGATGAATATTTTGATGACATCATTCAATAATTGATTACAGGGACAACACCACAAGAATTTGACACTACGCAAAAGAAAAATATGGTAGTTAGAGATGCAGACTATTAATTGATTACATGCCACTTATACAACATGGGTGCAGACAACATCTTGAGAAGATGTTTACTAGAACATGAAATGCCTAGGATCTTAGTAGAGGCCCATGAGGGAATAGATGGAGGACATTATGCAGGAAAATATACCACACAAAAGGTATTGCACACAGGACTATGATGGCCAACCATTTACAAAGATGCAAAGGACTACTGCCAAAGATGTGATGTATGTCAAAGGGTTGGAAAACCTAATAGATGGGATGAGATGCCCCTAAGACCACAAGTAACCTTGCAAGCATTCAAAAAATGGGAAATATATTTTGTGAGACCAATTAATCCACCAACAAAGAGGTGAGGAGCAAGGTATATCATTACTGCGACAAAATACTTAACCAAATGGGCAAAAGCAACACCAGTAAAATATTGTAGTGCAGAGACAACAACACACTTCCAATTTGAGCAAGTGATGACTAGATTTGGATGCCCAAGGATTTTGATGGGTGACCAAAGCACTCACTTCATCAATAGTAATATCAAGGCCATGACTAAGGAGTTTGAAGTCTATCATCAAAAGAGTACACCATATCACCCTCAAGAAAATGGAACAGTAGAAGCCTTTAATAAGATCCTAGATAATGCATTAACAAATATCTGCAATGTCAATAGGGATGATTGGGACTTGAAGATACCAACAGTATTATGGGTATACAGGACTACATGAAAAAAATTGACAGGGAATACACCATTCAAGTTGGTGTATGGAAAAGAAGCAGTGGTTCCATTAAAATTTTTGGTACATAGTCTGCGCGTAGTAGCAATCACTAACATGACAAAATGAGGCATAGTCCGAGAAAGGCTAAGACAACTGATGGTGATGAAAGAAGATAGGATTCTAGTAGGATTTCACCAAGAAGTATAGAAGAAAGGGAGAAATCTTGACTTGACATACATATTAAAAGGAAGAGTTTCAAGGAGGGATACCTAGTCTTGGTGTATGATAGTAAATTTCTTCAGCACCTAGGAAAATTCAGAATGCATTGGTTGGGACCATATGAAGTGAAGATTGTCACAAATGGGGGAGAGGTACAATTGAAAGATTTAAGAGGTATATAAATTAGAGGAATGATCAACGGGATTCGACTGAAAATGTATAGGGACAATCAACCTCCTAGTACTTAGAAAGTTACCATGCAGTAAGAAGATATGTACATAGTGTATTATAGTAGAAGTAAAGGATATAAAATGAGAAAAACAAATAAAAAGAAGAAAAAAAAAGAAAATCCACAAAAAGTAAAAAGAGGATAAAAATAAAAATAGATCGACACACATGGAGAGTTTTGATAGAATAGACCGGTTCGAATTAACAATGCGTTGCAGAAAAGCCAGC
The DNA here is from genome assembly GCA_032191745.1 of Picea mariana. Taxonomy (NCBI): domain Eukaryota; kingdom Viridiplantae; phylum Streptophyta; class Pinopsida; order Pinales; family Pinaceae; genus Picea; species Picea mariana. The sequence goes on from JASDQU010509604.1 coordinate 32,490, forward strand.
GATTGAAAACACTATGCACATAAGAGCGGTCAAACGGGTAAAAATGTACAATGCGCAAGGAACATAGAAAAAATAGAAAAGTGACAACTGTCAGTGAAGAACAATTGTCATTTCGTCGTCCTGCTATAAAGTCGAAAAAAGGGGGCAACATGACCCATTGTGTTGTTTGCTAAGGAAAAGAATGTAGAGACGAGTGGAAGAGCAACAAAGTGTGTATTTGTGCTACCATCTGTCAAGTTGAGATATTGTAGTTTGGATTTCACCACCATGACACCTTTGAGGGTTGGAGCACCAAGAAGAACCAGATGAAACACATGAAGTAGCACATGGGTACCACAAACCGGAACCAGCGAGATGCCCACAGTGGTGTATGTGGATGAAATACACACATCGGAGTACAAGCATACCACATTGCATGTGGAGGAGGAGCAATAACCCGCACAGGAGACCGAGTAGTTGAAAGAGGACGTCGAATGAACGAAATCTAACATGTCCAGGGAAAAAGGGTCAGAGCAAGAAGAACCAGCCATGGGTTCCATGAAACAGAGCCTAGAGCTGAAACTAGAGCATGAAATGGAGAAAGAGGCTGTACTAGAGGGTGGGGTATCATCCCCACAAGGGAAGAATAAGGTGCAAGAAGATAATAGGTCACAGGGCATACAACGCGTCCAGGCGGAATTTGCTATAGTGATTCCAAAATTCCCCAAGGAAGTGAAGATCGAAGATAACATGGTAGGAGGAGTCAAGGGCCTCAAATATTCTAACCATGATGTCTTTTACACCATAAAGTTCCCAGATTTTGCAGTAAAGAACTACCTAGAGAGGAGGGGAGAGGGCCCATCAGGCGCGCCACTGTTGGAGCCTACACAGTGGATCCTGGGACTATACAACACCAACATCATGAAGATGTTAGACATACCGTACTTTGCGTGTGGAAAACACATAAACAAATGTGTCAAAAAGATGTTATAAAGGGTGCACAGAGGCATCTTTTGGATGGATAGGATAGTGTTGATCAATGTTGACCTCATCATAGCGATTACAGGGCTACCCACAGATGGGGAAAAGCCAGAACAATACCTCGAAGACAAAACTAAGGAGAAATCCATTTCAGATGAGATCAACGTGAAGTATGGCATAAAAATGGGTAATAGAGGTATCAGGATCAGTGACATCAATGATCTTGCAAAAAAATTTGCAACAAGACTGCTAGGTTGCAAACTAATGCGCAAGTGTGGAAAATAAAAATTGCCCGTAGGAGTAGTAATAGTTGCGGCGTGGTGCGCAAAGGGGAGATCGATGATATTGGCTCCTTACCTACTGAATTCATTCCTTGAACACTACAAGGACGCACAATACTGGGGCTTTGAGTTCCACTAATTGTGGTTACTCATCCTCATTGCACTGGTGGGGTGGAAGGAACCTACATACATGATGTTCCTGCAAAGGACATGCAAATGTGGCGCAACACACTACACATCGCTGCGAAGCACACTAGATCCTAGGGAAAAGAAAGTAAACAATGATATGTTCTCTCAATACTTAATGGAGATCTAGAATAGCTTGGCAGATACATGGAGGATCTCCCGAGAGACTGTCCAGGAGTTTGGATAGATAGCAAACTTCTAGGCATCACACCACAACATGTGGGTACAAGCAAAGAAGGATCTAGCTAAGGATTGGTTGCAGTTGAAATACTGTGTGATGATGCAAGACATCTAGATGGAGGTCCATGAATGGCCCAAGGAGAGGAGAGTTCCAACAATCCCAAAGATGGTGCCAGGGGCACAAATAAGGATGCAGGACAGAATAGTCCATGTGCAGTAGACATGCACAAATGGAACAAGCAAGAAAAGGAATGACACACAGGGCCAAGAAGGGGGAACCATTCCCACATAGAAGAAAATTAGGACAAAGAAGAAGTCACAGCATGCTACTACACAAGGACCATCGTAGACAACGTAGGCACCAGGAGGAGTGACATAATAGGTGAACGTAGAAGAAGTGTAGATCAAGGCACATGAAATAGATATGGAAATAGAAGTAGGGCAAGATATAGCCACATATACACAAATTCCAGAAACATCTGAGCCATCAGACGCCCAAAAGAAGAGAGAAATGGAGCAAGCAAGTGGTTCCAGGAAAAAGGAAAAGGCCCATAGGAAAAAAATGGAAACATCACTAACAACAAATGATGTGGAGTTAATAGCCATGGCATTAGAAGATCGACTGTCAGAAGTATGGGAAAATGTGGGGAATCACCTAGCTTCAATTCTGGAGAAATTACAGGAGGTAAAAATTGCACTGGAGCAGTTGAGGATCAAGGTAGAACAACAAAAAAAGGAGAAACCGATGTCAAGAAGAGAAGGATAACCTATAAGTAAACAGTACAAATCACAGCGTAGGGAAGTGCTAACTTTATCATAACACCAGATATGTTGTTTATCGATGAGGAAACAACATAGAATCCCGTGAAGGATATTGAAACATTGGACTTGGCATTGCCCAAGATACCAAGACAAGTGTTGTATAAGTTACAGGTTAGTGTCACGCAGGAGATTCAGTCTACAGAAAGATCTGATGTGATGAATATACAAATAGCGCAGGAGGAAAATATGGTACTGAAGGAAGCCATCAACTAGGAAGGGAAGAAGAAAGAGATAGAACAAAAAAAAGTGGACGAGATGGAGACCCAGATAAGCATAACCTTTCATCCATCTCATATGCCATAGCATTAGAGGAAGTATCTTCAGAGGAGAAGATAACAAATATATCACAAACTCTGCAACAATATAAAGAGTAGATAAAGGAACTAGAGGAGGGTGCAATACCTACTACTCCTTCAACAGTCCGAGTGCAAATAGAGCAAGACACAAAAACAATTGCAGTAAACATCACGCATAAAATACATAGAGTGGAGGAGCTGCTGGAGAAGAGAGACCAACTGTGGACATAACTTCTAGAGGATGGAAGCTTGCAAGAGCTGCAAGGGAAGGAGGAAAAAATACATGTAGCCATGGCATATTTCAAGCAGCGATAGAGGACAATTTCACTACCAGAGAAGATCAAAATTGTCGCAGAGATGAAAAATTTACAAGTAGAGGAAAATGAAGTACTAGCGCAGAAGATGACGCGACAGGATCAGTTGGATCCCCTGCAAGAAAAGGAACAACTGGTCTTTGAGATCAACGCATAAAAATTGAACATACAACGCATCACAGTGGAAGGAGGAGTGTTGCTACAAAACCCAATCACCACAGAGCTCATGGAAGAGATGGCCGAAAGGAGAAACCAAGCTTAGGCGCAATGCAAGAGAATCACCGAGTTGTATGATGCGTTGACACAAGCAGTGACAAACACTTGAGTTCGGTAGTGACTCGGGATGAGTCACAGTGTTAGTGTTTTGGGCTTGTTGGGCATAGGCCCAGTTTGGGAGAAAATCATGACGTAGGAGAAATACAACTGGCAAGGAAATCAACACGTGTAAGGTGGACGTGCATGCAGGAAAAGAAGCATGTGCAAGAAATGCGTGCATGCAAGAAGACCTATCCATGTTAGGTTTAGGGTTTTGGTAAGAGAATGTAATGTTTTGGGAGCCAAAAACATGTATAAATAGGTACCTAGGAGGTCTAGGTCGGGGGTCGAACATTGTTTAGTAGTTTTTGTTTCTTAGTGCAACTGTAAGTCCTATCTATTTTGTAAGTTGTTGAGCTAAGGAGAGAAAATAAGGTAGATCTTGAGGGTTAGATCACAAGATGAGGAGCCTAGTGTGATGTAGTCCACCTCATTGTAGATCTTAACCTGTTCTGATGTAGAGTTGTAATGCGTGAGGCGCTGTAGTTTTGGAACCATAATAATAAAAGACCAGAGCCGTCAAACCTTTGTGGACGTATCCCAGGAGGGTTGAACCATGATAGATAATGTGTTATGTGATTGAATGTTGTGCATTTCCTTGGTTGTTAATTATTGTATGTTACAATACATATGAATGACTTAGTTAGATCTGATAATTTACATGAGGTTATAATATATGGAACCTAGAAACTAAGAAGGTTGTGTATAGTCGAGATGTGGTATTTAGAGAAATTAAGGATGTTTTCAAGCAGGAAGTCCTACAATGTAAGGAAGAACCAGATAAAATAGATTTTGAGCCAAAGGATGATGAATCAAAATCTATAGAAGAATAGGAATTAGAAGAACAATATCCTCATACTCCAATATTGAGGAGATTAGTGCAGGAAAAAAGGATACTGGAAAGGTATACTCTACTTGATTTTCATTCAAATTTTTCTTTGTGATCCAGATTTTATGAGTAGAAAGAAATGAATACAGATTATTAAAAGATTCTTAACACAAAATAACAGAGATACAGTAAAATTGGTTTTGTATTCAACAAGGAAATAAGTTGAAACTATAAAATGCAGTGGAAAACAAGCTTGTTGGAATGGTGGCGACTTATCTTTGAGAAGAGATGTGATGGTTGCGCTCATTCACAAGAAGATGGTTACAATGAGGCTCTGAAGGCATTTTACAATAAACAGGAATGTCAAAAACCTTAGACATCCAAAAACCTAACCCTAGAAAATGAAGTGCCAAAAGTCATGTAGGCCCCGTTTGGGTAAGTTAGTACATCAACTTCCCAGCGTTGTAACTTTTGCATACGATCTTCATTTTAGGCGCACGATAACCCATTGGAAAGGTCTGACCGAGAAGAATAATTTTCGACTAGCCCAAGGAAGTGCCCTTGGTATTATCCTGGGCCCCAAGTCCCCAAAAAATGTCGTTTAGGGCCTCAAAATGGCCCGAAAAGTTTGGAACCCGAAAAACTGTCGAAAACTGCTAAGGTGGAAAACTATTTTTCGAGCTAGTGGAATAGGTGGGTGGCCACTAATATCCACTTGGATTAGTCCTCCCTCCTTAGGAATAAATTCTCTCCATTTCATTGAGTTTCCCCATTAGATAAGGAAATTTCTATTGAATTTGGCCCCGGGTGAGCCACTTACCTTGGTGTAGGAGATGCCCTGCTTTGATGACTCGATAAAGATGGATCGTTTGCTATCAAGTTCCCTTGATCTGTGTATCCAAAATATGATTGCTGGATTCTTGTTTCATGCAGTCAGGGTTGATCTCTATTGGTGTAAACTGCCTCTGAGGTGTCCAATAATGGTGGGAAATATGGTTGAAGGAGAGCCACGTTGAAGACTATATGCAAACCAAGGAAGGGGGGAATGTTGAGCTCAAAAGAATTGTCACCCACATCCTTGGTGATGGTGTATGACCCATAATGGAGTGTGCAAAGCTTCCGATGGGGCCCTGTAAGGAATTCTTTCTGCAAATGTAACCAAACTTTGTCACCCACCTGAAACGTATGTGGCACATGGTGTTGATCATGGCATTACTTATACTTGGAAATAGACTTTTATAGAATATCTTGAACCTATTGGTGGATGTGATAGATCCGCTCAATGAACCGGGTGGCTTTATCAGCTTCTAGTGGAGCAGGGGACAAGTCGATCGAGGTGGTCTCTAGGGGTAGTGTAACATCCATGGGGCCCAATGGTTGGAATCCCAACCCCACCTAAAAGGGGTTGTAGCCAGTTGAGATATGCAAGGATCAGTTGTAGATATGTTGGACATAGGGAAGACTCTCATCCCATGTGTGGGGGTGTTTTTAATTGTACTTGCGTAGGATATGTATGACCATCCGATTGAAGACCTTAGTTTGGCCATCAGTCTAGGGGTGGAAGGTAGTGGATTTTGTGAGCTTGGTATCCAACAGTGATCAAAGGATCGACCAGAATGAGATGAGGAACCGACTATCATGATATGGGATAATGGTTTGTGGGATCCCAAAATGTACCCATACTCGTTCAAAGAAGAGATTGGCAGTGGCTTTTGCTGTGATGTTCTTCTTATAGGCGGCTAGAATCACCATCTTGGAAAATCAATCAACAACCACAAAAACACAGTCATTTCCCCTCTTGGTCGACGGGAGGCCCGACATGCAGTCCATTGAGATGGATTCCCATGACCTGTTAGGAGTAGGAAGAGGTGTGTACAGGCCCTATTTCTTAGTGGTCGAATTGGAAATAGCGCAGGAGATGTAGGGCCTGATACTTGCCGACATCCTGTCGAAGTTTTGGCCAGTAGAAATCTTTTTGCAACACTGCCACTGTCTTTTCGAAGCCAAAGTGTCCTGCCACCCAACTGTAGTGAGCTTCCCAAATTAGCTTTGTGTGCTCTCTTGATGGAACACAAATATGGCCCATACGACACAACAACTCGTCTTGAAGATGGAAATTAGCAACCACTAAGTTTGTGCCCAATATGTGGTAGGTGGTGGAAAAGTCAGGGTCTATCTCATAGAGGTGGGGCCATCGGGGGGTCTCTTGGCTACAAGAGTCTAGAACCGTGGTGATTTCCATGACTGGAGATCGACTGAGGCAATTAGAAACTCCATTGGTACTTCCTGTTTTATACTTGATGTTGAGGTGGAACTGTTGTAATTATGTTGATCACTTCTGATGGAGGTCATTCTGCAATTTTCTTTGGGTATGCATGAACTGTAGTGGCTTGTGATCAGTGTGGATGATTGTCTTCTTCCCAAGAATGTAATGTCTCCACTGGCGGAAGGATTGCACAATGGAGTACATTTCTTTGTCGTAAGTAGGGTACTTACGAAAAACATTTGATAGTGTCTCACTATGATATGCCACGAGGTGACCATGTTGACTGAGAACGATGCCCACAACATAGTATGAAGCATCTTTCTCGATCTCAAAGGGATTTTGCAGGTTCGTTAATGAAAGTATCGAGGATAAGCACAAATTCTTCTTCAAGTCATCAAATTATTGTTGTTGGGACAGGCCCCACACAATTTTTTCCTTACCTCCACTTATGGTTACCTGGCTGAGGGCCCATGTGATATGAGAGAATCCCAGCACAAACCTGTGATAGAAATTGGCGAGGCCCAAGAAGCTCTGAAGTTCAATGAGTGTGGTTGGGGATGGCCAATCACAGATGAACTGGATCTTGGCTGGATCCACATTCACACCATGTTGATCAATGATGTAGCCTAAGTAATGGATCCTGTCCATGCTGAAGGATCATTTTTCCAAGTTTTCATATAGTTTGTATTGCCGCAGGGTGTGCAGAACTTGCTGAATATGCTGCAAGTGTTCCAACCAAGTCTTGTTGCATATGAGGATGTCATCTAGATACACCACTACAAATGTATTGGTGAAAGGTCATAGGATATCGTCCATCATCCTCATAAAAGTTGTTGGAGCATTTGTCAAACCAAAGGGCATGACGAGCCATTCAAAAATACCTTCTTTTGACTTGAAGGCAGTCTTCCATACATTTGT
>JASDQU010509605.1:21553-32390 GCA_032191745.1 Picea mariana
AGGATAAGGCTTATAAATTATATCCAAAGTGTCTTCTTGATCCCCCAAAATTAATATCCTCTACAATACCTTTCCAACGAGCTATCATTTGCCCCAAACGGAGATCGTATGCCAAAGTTACACCCCAGGGAAGTTGATACACCAAACTACCCAAAACGGGGTCCACAAAATTGTTGGCTTTTCATATTCCGGGGTTAGGGTTTTGAATTTTATTTATGATAAAAAGGACTTTGCAGCCTCATTCTAAAATCATCTTCTCACAGATGCGAGTATCTGTCACATATCTTCTTAGAGATAAGCTGCCACCATTCTAGCGAGTCTTTCACTCTATATTTTTACAGTCTTTGTACATTTCTGCTCATTAATAGAAAATTGTGTATTATTATATTTCTCTGTTCATGGTTTCATCTCTGATACATTTTAGTTATATTATTGGATATCTAATATATCTCTATGTATTTCTTTATTATATCTCCTCTCTCTTTTCGTTCTGAAAATAATCTAGATCAATGATATCAAAGCAAGCTGCTCTTGATAGTTTTTTTTGCAGTGCATGTCTCTGAAGAGGTCCGAGTATAGAAAGTTGGGTCTTGATCTTGTCTCTCTTGAATACAATCATTCTTGCATGCCTAAGAAACCATCCATGGTGGAAGAAAATAAAAATGACGGAGCAGACGATTCTATCAATATGTTGCTTGAGCAAGCTCTCACGCGACAGAGGGACAAAATGATGAAAAATTTTTCCCACATCCTTCAACGCCCGTCGATAGAAACATGAGCATATTCATCAAACAACCACTTTGGAAGCACCTCTCCTTTCAAGGTACAAGTTAATTTTGATATTCCCATATTTGAAGGTCAGATAGATGCAAATGCCCTAGACAAATGGTTAAATCTGCTAGAGGGTTATTTCTTTGTTCACCATTTTTTCAATAGGGAAAATATCACCTTCACACTCCTTAAATATCTCCCCCATGTCAAGCATTGGTGGGAAAATTAATGGGATCAAATTTCCACATAAGAGCCTGGAATAGATGGGGTCGATCCCACTTGGGATACTTTTGTGGACATGGTAAAGGAACAATATTACCTTGTTGGCAACTATGAGGACTAGTATATCTACAACAAGAGAGGGACCAAGCAGTTCTGGAGTTCACCAATACCTTCCATCCCTTGCACACCAAGCTGGGTATCAAATACTTTGAATGACATTTGGTTCTAAAATACCATGAGGATCTACATAGATACATCCAAACTGAAATGGATTTTCTGTACAGCTCATCACTTGATGTTTCTTATCGATATGTTGTTAAAATCGAGAATAAATTTAAGCACCAGAACAAATGGGAGTTTGGGTCTGCAAATCTGCAGCAACCAAAGTATGATAAAGACGATCCTAACAAACAGTCTCCCAAAACCAAGTCCAAGCCACAGGAAAATCAGGGTCACAGGAAGATGAAGAAGGACACCAGAAAATGGTGCGATTTCCACAAAATCCCATGGCACAACACCAATGAATTTCTCTCAAAAACATTCATTAGTGGCTGAAATCGAAGACAAGGAGCCAAATACTAATTCAAAATATGATTCAGAAAAATACTAATAGAAGACAGATCATCGACGCAGACCCCACTTCTATTGTTGCAACCACAACAATTCAACCAGAAGAACCAATAGATCCTGAAGAGGGGGAGCACCTTTTTCATTCACATTTGTGGGTGAAGGGGAACCCGTTTCATTTTATTGTTGATAGTAGAAGCCAAAAGAACCTCATCTCAGTAGAGGTTGTCAAACAATTGGGATTGTCAACAACACCACACCCAAAACCATACATCATCGGGTGGCTTCGCCATGGATGATATCTTCGTGTCATCCAGCAGTGTCGATTGTCATATGACATCTAGCCCTTCAAGGATGAGGTATTATGTGAAGTTTCCCCGCTGGATGTCTGTGATGTTCTCTTGGGCCAGCCATATATGTGGAAGCGCCATGCTATATATGAGTCTCGACTCCGTAGTGTCATTGTTACTATGGGGGGTCATGTATATAGGATACCAGAGGTGATTCTGAATATTGTCCCACATAAACAGTGTCGTAAGGTAGTATATCATACTACAAAATTTAGCTTCATCACAATCTGTTCAAAAGGTGAGCAGAAGGATACTGCAACCACTACAACCTTGGCCCAAGCTCCTTCTATCCAACAAAAGCAAGTCAAAAATACTGCAGCAAAGTGAAAAGATTCCTTTTGCACACATACATCTCATGTATCCAGACTGGTTAAAAAGTTCCAACCCTTCCAGCCACAGGCTCGTGAAAACCTTAAAAAATCTAAGCAGCGCAACTTCTCCAACAAGGAAAGCAGCTCATCAAGATGCAGATTCAACAAACTCTTTTCTCTCTCCGTCGGGCACTCAACGCAATGGATAACACTACTTCCTAATGAGGGAGGATTGATCCAAGTGGATATCGGGGGCCACCCACCTTTTCCAATTTGCTCAAAACAGTTTTCTGGCAATTTTGGCAATTTACTATTTTTAGCCGTTTTTAGCTTCCGAGGCCATTTTGAGGGCCTAAATGAAGGTTTTTCAGTATTGATCTTTTCAACAATATCCAAAGTCTTTTTTTGAGCCCCAAAAATGAATATCCTCAATGATACCTTTCCAACGAGTTATTGTGCGCCCCAAATGGAGATCGTATGCTAAAGTTACGCCCCTGGGAAGTTGATACACCAAACTACCCAAAACGGGGTCCACAAAATTGTTGGCTTTTCATCTTCCGGGGTTAGGGTTTTGGATTTTATTTATGATAAAAAGTCCTTTAGAGCCTCATTGTAAAATCATCTTCTCACAGATGCGAGTAGCCATCACATCTCTTTTTAGAGATAAGCTTCCACCATTCTAGCGAGTCTTTCACTCTGTATTTTTACAGTCTTTGTACATTTTCGCTCATTAATAGAGCAATGTGTGTTACTGTATCTCTGTGTTTATGGTTGCATCTCTAATGCATTTATGTTATATTATTGGATATCCTAGATATCTCTATACATTTCTTTATTATATCTTTGCTCTCATTTCGTGCCGAAAATGATCTGGATAAGACCAATACACCATGGCATGTATCTTCACCCTTAAATCTTGCACCAGTTGAAAATCCCCTTCCAAAATTTAAGGACCATTTGCCTAATTTCTCTAGAAATGGAACCATTTCCACTAAATAAAATTTAATCACATTTTCTAATGCATGTCATAATATAGGATAAAATGACAATTACACTTTCATGCACTTATTTTTCAATTCTTTAGAGGGGAAAGGTGCAAGTGATTTTTTCGAATTACCTCCTAATTTTTTTTCGACTTGGGATGAATTGAATTAATAGTTTAAATCAACTTATGGGAAACCTAAAAATCCAACATATTTGTTAAGTTAATATAATAATATTGTTTATAACATTGGTGAGAAAATCAAATCTTTCAATCTCCACTTCACCAAGTTATACAATCAAATCCGTGAGTTAATCCACCCTCATAACCAAGCTACTTGTATTCAATACTATAATGAATTTCCCTCTTATTATCATCAAACATTATAAGAGAAGAATGTAACCAACTTAAGGTGTACATTTCAAACTTGTTTAGATTATGAAGAATAATTGGAAAGAACGAGTCTTCCCAAGGAAGATTCTATAAAGCAGACTGATATGTCTACATTTTTGCAGCTTGTTCAGGATATGAGAAATCAAGTGATTTATTATGAGAGGAAAGGAGTCACCTCAACCTCATCTCTTGCTAAGTTGTATTCTCAATTTTTTTTTAGAAATCATCCAACTAATTCTTCATTTTTTAATCAGCCAAAGGCTATTCTCTCTAGGGCTTGGTGTGATTTCTATGATAACAATCATGAAGAAAGTACTTGTGAGATTAAGAAAAGGGAAAAAGAGTGAATCTTTGGCAAAAAGAATGAAACCAATATTGTTTCCTTAGATTGGGTTCCTGAGGAAGATGTGATGTTAGTAAACACAAGAAATAAATCATATGCCAATAAAGGGAAGGGTAATATTCCCAAAACTACTTTTTCTCCCAGTTCCTCTTCCCAAAACACAAATCCTCAAGTTGTCACAACTACTCAAATTCTAGAGACATCGGTCTCTTTTCCTCCATCCAAATATAACATTCTTAATCAACTAGCTAACATAAAATCATATGCATCTCTCTTGGATATGGTCACTGTCCCGAAACAATAGCATCATCCGAAGAATTACATGGAAGGTAAAATCTCTCCAATAACTAGTATATCTGAAAAATTTGATGGGGATGAATCACATGTAAATAGAATAGGTGTAAATAATTTTAGGAATCTTGTTAAAAGTCCTTTTTATATTTCTATAAAAATTATAGTTAGGATATCTCATTGTTTCTTAATAGATGGTGGATCTAGCCCTAGCGTCATGTCCAATATTACTATGCAAGAAATAGGACTCTCTTACACAAATGAAAACACAAGGAGTATGTTATCCTATAATAATCAACAACAATCAACAATCAGTGAAATTAAGGATGTAACTCTATTCCTCTGTGCCCATCCTGAAATTAGAGCCACTCTCAATATTCAAGTAATTGACATGCATGTTAGTAATTACTCAATTATTTTGGGTAGGGATTGGCAGGATTTAACCAATGGTTATCTATCATTAGATGGTTCACATCTATCCATCCCTAAAAATGGGAAGAATATCATTATTTTAAGGGATGGGATAATTTCACCATATATTGAGAAGATTCCTCAACCCAATGTAAATTATATTGAGGAAGATATGGGTGTATATTCAGTTTTTGTTGATGAATATGATTCTCATCTTAAAAAACCAGAGGATTATGATGATGGTATGTGGCATATGCACTTTGATGGTGCATGTTCAAGCGAAGGTAACATAACGAGAATTATATTGTACTCTCCTATAGGTAAAATTCACAATTTTTCCTATAGACTAGAATTTTCATGTACAAACAATGTTACTGAATATGAGGCCTTGCTACTAGGAATTGAAAATGCTGACAACCTAGGCTATGGTCATCTTACTATTTTTGGAGACTCAAAACTTGTTGTTAATATAGTTAGAAAAATCTATAATCCTACTAACAATTTTTTGAAATGATACACCCAAGTTGTGTGGAGTTTAATCCAAATTTTTTTGTCCTTTAACATCACTCACATCAAAAGGGAATTGAATTCAATGGTTGGCAGGTTAGTTGTTTTTGCAACTTCTCGTAGAAGGCAACTATTTCCTCAAAGACTTGATTGCACATTTTTATCCTTGTATCGACCTCATATTCCTAATATTGAGGAATCATAGCAAGTTTTCCCTAACAATGAAAGATACTTGTGCTTTTATTCAAAATGATTTGTATAATCCAAAGGAAATAATTTCTCTTGAAGATAATAAAATTTCTAAAGTCTTAAATCCTCTTGATGTTGGATATATTACACACTCACCTAGAATTATTTTCCTAAGTTTGATAGTCTAATGTTGAGAACGATTCCCTAGATGAGAATATTCTCTCTAGAGAATATTCCCCTACAAAATATGGCATTCCTCTTCAGTTCAGAGTCAATTACACTGAATTAGACTAGTGGAAGTCACTCATGCATGGAAACCTCAGTTTTATCACCAACAGTTGCATGTGTCTTTCGCACTTCCACACATGTGTCTCAGTTAACTGATGATTTCATGGATCAGTTAACTAGGACTAGGTGGAATTTCACTCCAGTCTCTGTTAGTGAGTGTCTAGATCTCTTTAGATCACTATTATGGCGCATTAGTTACTCATGTAACTTATATCTATTGTAAATTATTCACTCTTTTAGTGTGGAATTCAATTAATATAATTCTTGATTCTCTCTCTCTCTTGTTTTCATCTTTTCTCATTTCTTCCGAAAACTATGTATGTCCTTTTCTAGATAGATCAATCTATGCAGTTTTGTTCACATTTACATGGTAGCAAAGCCAATGGATTGCTAGGAAAAAGACACACCAGATTTTTTTTGCAGGTACTGAATATTGAAGAACACAGAAAAGATGGACTATTCACCGACAATACTTCTCACTCCTCATAATTATTTGGAGTGGAATCCAAAAATTCTGCTTCAGCTCAAATGCAGACGCTGGTACTAAATAACTATGAAAATGGAAGTAGAGACCGATTCCACCGATGAGAAAAAGTAATTTCTCAATAGACAAGATATGGCCATAGGATGTATCTTCTGGTCTATTTCTCCTGAAATTATCCACCAAGTATATGATGAATCACGAGACTCAACTCCAAATGAACTATGGAATAGATTGGAGGTTTTATTTGGGAATAAAGAATATTTTGAAAATTTCATGCAGGAGATTCAAAAGATACACTAGAAAATTTGGGTCATTTTGTGATGGCTATTTCTACCCTCTTGCGACGTTATGTCGTGGATATTGCGACGAGTCTAAGTTCTTCCAAATGTTTCTCTGCATGATGTGGCATGTGCAACGAACCTAACACAACATCGCAAGAGTGACGACATTAGGGATTTGTCAAAAAAGGGACAAAAAAGAAATACCATTTCCATAACAACTAAGTAGGGACATTGTCGAAAGAGAGACAAAGGAGGGAAATCATCGTAAACATGAATAGCGATGAAAATCGTCGCAAATGAGACAAAGTAGAGATATTGTCACACTAGCAACATGTTAGAGATATCGTCGCAAGAACGACACTAAAGGGAGATCGTCATGCGCCCGACAATATAGACAAATTGTCACAAGATCGACAATCCAGAGAAATTTGTGATGAAACAGTTATAGAAGTGATCGTCGCAAGAGCGACGAGAACATGGTATTTTTCAACGAAATTGCTATACAATTTTTTGTGATTTGTATAGAAATTTTGTTGCAACATTACTTGAGGTCGTCGCGCTTGCGACAACATAAATTTATTTTAAAAAAATTAAATTTGATTTTTGAGCAAGATGACCGTACAGATCCATGTCTCGTTGTTCATCCTTCAGAATACTAGGAAGCATTAGTAGATCCAATCGAGCTAGTGGATCTACCTAAATATGTTGTAGTGACTAGGAAGAGGCTAGGTTGGCTTCGTGACACTTTGTAGGATGTAGAGAGGCATGCAACTCTTAGTGATACTTTAAGGGAGAGAAAATGACCTCAAAGTTTCTCGAGTTACATAGAGTCACAATTATGAGGAGGAGCAGGTGGTTCCACCAGTGGTGAGGTGGGTAGCCCCACCAAGTACCATCTCATAAGGAGACAAATTTTAGAGGGAGTCAGGTGTCAGGATACAGTACGAAGGAGCAGCCTCCCAGAATAGTTCATAGGATATCAGACTTCAAAGGAGGTTAGCATATGAAGAGGGAGAAGATGGCTCCATATATTATATAGACTTAGAGGGAGTCAATTTTTAGAGGCACCATGTAGAGTGAGAGTGAGCCTAATATCAGAGAGATTTATTTGTCTCATAGGGATATTCGATCATTCATATGGAGTTCCCCCTCAGGTTCAGGTGGGATAAAGACATCTTCCGGGACTAACAGATAGTTGTCATGAGTTGACGAGGCTAGACATAAGCTTCATATACATGAGGATTCTAGGATATGAAAGACCTCCTACTAGGATCCACTTGTTTTAGTAGGATTTTCTACAGTGACATAGGAGGAATCTAGTCAGGACGACTAGGGTATGTGTTTTTCCTCAGTTATAGAGGGAGTATCCAGTGAGGAAGAATGGACAATAAGGTTTTCTTCAGTGACAGAGGGAGTTGTCCTCAAAGTTTGAAATGGACCATCTTATTTGGATGTACTATTTATTGGGATTAGAGATGTGACAAAGATCAGATGAGATCTTCCTCGATCAGGGGATACTAATGAGGAAAAAAAATAAATTTGATTTTTGAGCCAATTATAAAAGGATTTTTTAACAAAATAAATTCCCAAACATATATAACATTCATTAATAAAAATTCAGGAATAAAACACTTACAATTACAATTACAATTACAATTCAAGGACACTAACAGTTGCAGATAAATAATAAAACGATATTTTCCACAATAAATGCAAAATTTAAATTTATATCTAGCAGGGCACATGTAGAACCAAGACACAATATTCTACTTAACTATCCATATTATGAACCAATAGTTGCACTCAAAGAAAAAGCAAGCCTTTTCCGGAACTCAATACTCTTGTCAATGACATGTCAGGAATCAATTATAGTTGTGTAGTTGATAACTGCATTGACATGACCTTATTTACAATGTTTAAAGATGACTAGATCAAATTTAAAAATATCAATTAGGGTTTAGCATGGTTTCACATATAATTAACATCCCATTATAAAAATTGGAGTGCATCGATGGGGGTCATAAATAAACAAAATTGGTGATTTTAAAGGGAAGCACAACTTTTGGGTGGTATATCTACAATGGGGAGGCCTAATTTGAAATGGATCTGAACACGAGAATGATTGTAAGAATCAATACCTACAAGTGTAATTTAAAAATTAATGAAGGTTATATAATAAAGGACAATGCAAATTTTATAAATTAAATGAGTCAAAGAAAGAAAAGTAAAACAAAATAAAATAGAAAAATGAAAATAGGATCAAAAAAGAGAGAGAGCAATGGGAACGAAAAGGTCGGTCTCTTGGCCTTCCCATTACCCCCAAGATCTCATATTCGTCATTGTGACATGACTCTCAAAGGGTATTTTGGCCAAAGAGGAAAGTATGCACAAAGATCCATGAGTTACATTGTAACCAAAGATTCTCAAAATGATAATTGAGTAACCATTGAAATTTGTTTTCCCCATTTGGTTTTCTAGAGTAAACATTATGTCATTGTGTGACATCTCATTTATGTCAAATTAATGGAATATAAGTTGGATTGGATTTTAATTAAAAGAACAACCAGTGTTCTATACAAAAGTTACTGAAGATGAGATACTAACATGTTATGTCTCATATGCAATATGTAGGAATGATGGAGGAACTAGTGAGGGAAATGTATCCACTTGCTAACATCCCTTTGGCATATTAGTAGTATGTGGTTTTAGTGTGGGATGTAGGAGGAAACAATGTTTCCCTTGTGGATCCCTTTGGAATATTAGTAGATCATCCCTTTGGCATATTAGTAGTATGTGGTTTGAGAAAATTTTGTGGTAGTGAGAAATCTTGAGTAGAATCGAGCTTGCCTTGATTTTTATGTGGGACTTCATATTTCAAAGTGCAATTTTGGGAGCTGACGATTGGCATTGTTACCATGGAAAAAATTTGATTCCCTGGATTCAATAGATCTAGTATAGCATGGTGTTGGGAAGTCGTATTTCTTTGAATCATTATTTTCCAGTTGCTTGTATTGAGGGTGAGAGAAAGAAATGGTATGCAATGCATTTCAAGGTCTCACATGGTAACTCCAATTATGGAGCACATCCCTTTGATTGTTATGGATAATTTTTCTCTAGTCCAGGAGGATCAAGATCTTGACTACTATAGTTTTGTGCAACACAAAAGAGATATTGATGTGGGTGGTGAGCATAATCTTTAAGGATTGAAATAATAGAATTGGATAGAACCCTAAGAAGGGGAGTATTTTTCAAATCATTGTCAATGGACAGTTATATGAGGATCCTCTATATGACATTTACTACCATGATTATGAAGAAAAACATCATAATTTGATATATTTCTTGGAGATGACTTTTAACATTGTGTTATGGGTATGGGAGGTCATACTAAACACATCTAATGCATATCTTGGGGCTTCATAAACCATAATAATTGTTGTGATAGTGGGTTCCTTTCCTAATATTTCCATTGAAGGTTTAGTTACAAGTTTTGCACTATATTCATGGTGGTTGTTGTTGCTACTTGGTTCTCCTCTTTTTGTATGGAAATGCCTAGAATTTTGAAGTGGAGGCATGGAGTTAGTTGGAGAATATGATGACATCTCATGCTCTCTTTTATTATCCACAAAAGTTGCATTATTTTCCTATTTATTGTAGCTTAGGTGACATGCTATCACAACTCTCTCATTGTAGTTTATTTTTTTGACCTCATCAATGGTGTTGGGTTCCCTTTATCTTGGTATTGGTTCATAAGCCTAAGTTGTTGGCTCAAAGCCTTTACATTAATCTCTAAGCATGATACTAGGGTTTTAGGTTGCTTCTTGTGATTTGTTTTTTGTTTTGAGGGTGTGTTTATCCCACACACCTTATTGAATATATGCAGGGGATAAACTTGGTCTTTTCTCATAGACACATTACTCCCTTGCACATAAATGAAGTTTTTTTAAAGGGACAAATTAGTTGACATATGGTCAAAACTCTCTCATTGTCATTTATTTTGTTTTCTTCATTGATGGTGTTGGGTTCTCTCTATTTTAGTAGTGGTTTGTAAGATGTGTGGAAAAACCTTGGGAATTTACAGTAATGAATGGGATACTAATAATCCAAATATTGAAATATAAAATGGAGAATGTGAACATGTTCATGGCATGTTTCAAGATAAAAATGGTATGTCATGTGATGCTCTAGAACTTCATGATAGCATTGATCTCTCTTTGTCTTCAACTATAGTACAAAATTAAGGATATATTGCATCTAACACTAACCACGGGTTCAA
Organism: Picea mariana; assembly: GCA_032191745.1. Taxonomy (NCBI): domain Eukaryota; kingdom Viridiplantae; phylum Streptophyta; class Pinopsida; order Pinales; family Pinaceae; genus Picea; species Picea mariana. Next base: position 32,220 of record JASDQU010509605.1, read on the forward strand.
TGATAATCAAATTATTGGTGCTAAATCAAAGTGAAAGGAAATTATCCTTCATCTGTGCTTAATGAGTTTATGTGAATCAAGTATGATATTGAAGAACATGAGTGGCAAGTAATCGGGGCGATAACATTGGTTTCTCTCATCAATGACAAAATTATGAAATTTGTTCATAAG
>JASDQU010509606.1:0-14474 GCA_032191745.1 Picea mariana
TCACACACACACACACACACACACACACACACATCTCTACCCTTCTATCTCCCTTGATCCCTATGTAGATTTTAACCTTGTACAATATTTTACTGCAAATATATTTTCAATAAAAGAACAGAAAAGAAACAATGGAAAATACACGCATTACACATAGATTTTTCCCCTGGAAAACCAACATATTATATATTCATTCATAGTGATACATTGTTTACAATATAATATACATATAGGAGCCAATGACATCCAAAACCCTAACCTGATGACATGGATTAGTCAACAACCCTATTTCCTTAACCAAAAATAGTAAACCATCGACAAAAATCATGTGTCGAAAAATCGCCCAACAATGGACACAAAAATCGAGGTGACATGAAAAAAAAGGAAAAAATGAGACAAGTTTCACGAGGATTTTTTTTTTATCGAGGGCACTACCCCCAAACCCCCTTGCAGGCCCATCACAAGATAGCATACACTATAGCTAGTCGTTCAAAGAATATAACACATACCCAACATTCTCCCACTTGTTGTTTTCTTTTCATACAGGGGGTTACAAGGTTACATAGTCAACAATACAAGGCAACAATGCCTATGGATCCTCTACACTAAGAGAACTTCTCAGTGCTCACAAATTTTGTTAATGAATCTGCAACATTCTTCAAAGTGTCCACCTTGATCAACAAAACTTTCTTTTCTTCAATCATGTCTCTCACAAAGTGATATTGAATATCAATATTCTTTGTCTTTGAATGATAAGCCGGGTTCTTCACCAGAAAAATTGCACTCTGACTGTCACAATCTATCCTTTTATATTGTTGTACCAACCCAATACATTAACACAATATTTGTGAGCATACTGATTCCTTACTTGCATGAGTGTTTGTCATGTATTCAACTTTTGTAGTTGAAAGTGCCACTACAACCTGTGTTTTTCTCATCCAACCGATTGCTCCTCTAAACAGGTTAAACACATACCTTCTTGTAGATCTCCTATGATCCATATCTTCATCCCAGTCTACATCCATAAATCCATGTATGCCCAACACTCTGTCCAATCTTGGTCTTCCTTGGTAGCACAATCCAAAACTAGAAGTGCAACGCAAATACCTGAAAACCCTTTTTACTGTTGTCCAATGCTCCTTCCCTGGTTTTGACATAAACCTTCTCAAAACTCCCACTGCATGTGAAATGTCCAGTCTATTATAGACCATTGCATACATCAAACTACCAACTTCACTCGCATATGGAACATGATACATGTCCTCCTCCTCTTCATGTGTCTTGGGACACTGATCCACAGATAACTTTACACCAACAAGAATAGGGACCTTGATCGATTTACATTCCTGCATATTAAACCTTTGCAATATTGTCTCAACATATTTTCTCTAATTTAACCAAAGTTTCCTCTTTTTCTGATCTCTTTTAATTTCCATGCCCAAAATGAAACTTGAAGCACCGAGATCCTTCATCTCAAATTTAGAGGACAACTAAGTTTTCACATCCTGGATAATCTCCTTGTTGTTTCCTATCATCAACATGTCATCCACATACAAGACCAAATAAATCAAATGATCACCAATTAATTTAAAATACACACAATGATCCTATTTTCTTCTTGTGAAGCCAAGTCTCAGCATATAAGTATCAGATTTTTGATACCACATCCTTGGTGATTGTTTTAAACCATACAGGGACTTTTTCAGCTTGCATACTAGCTCCTTCTTTCCCTTCACAACAAATCCTTATGGCTGCTTCATATATATTTCTTCTGCCATATCCCCATGTAGGAATGTTGTCTTAACATCCATTTGTTCTAATTCAAAATCAAATGCAACAGAACAAATAACAGAAATATTATAGAAGTTAACTTGGCAACAGGAGAAAAAATCTCACCAAAATGAATTCCCTCAACTTGGGAATAACCCTTTGCTACTAACCGAGCTTTGTGTTTCTCCACTTTGCCTTTTTCATTCAATTTCTTTTTAAATACCCATTTGCTTCCAATGGGATTTCTTCTAGTCGACAACTCCACTAGATCCCAAGCATCATTCTTATCCAAGGCTGTCATTTCTTCATCCATAGCCTTTTTCCAGAGATTTCCATCCTCTGAATCAATTTCCTCCCTGACAGTTCTAGGATCATCATCAGTAATAGACAAAGCAAAATTTGAATGAAAATCAGATGGAGTATACCTTTCCAGTAGCCTTCTTTCTCGAACCAATCTCCTCAATATTGGAGTATGAGGATCTTCTTCTTCTTCTGATTCATGTTCTTCTATAGAGTCCGATTCATCATCCTTTAAATCAAACTCTATTTTCTCTGGTTCTTTGTTTACTTGGTAGGACTTCCTATTTAACAACATCCTTCATTTATGTAAATACCACATCTCGGCTATACACAACCTTCTTAGTTTGTGGGTTCAAAAGATTATAACCTTTGAGGCCATCTTTATACCCAATAAAGATACACTTTTGATCCTTCTTATCTAGCTTACTCCTGTTTTCCTTTGGAACATGAACATAGGCCTCACAACCAAATACCTTGAGATGTGTGAGAGAATGTTTCTTACCAGTCCATACATCTTGTGGAGTCTTGTCATCCAATGTTGACGAGGGTGATTTGTTGACCTGTTCATCCTTTCTGCAACTCCAATCTGCTGAGGTGTATATGGAGTAGTATTTTTCCTTGCTATACCACACAACTTACATAATTCTTCAAATTCATTCCGACAGAACGCTCCGCCATTATCTATCCTCAACACCTTAATTATTTTCTATGTTTGATTCTCAATAAGAGCCTTAAACTCTTTAAACCTATCAAAGATTTCAGATTTCTTCCAGAGGAAATATATCCAAGTATTCCTCAAGAAGTCATCTATAAACGAGACATAGTACACCGATTTTCCTAGTGATGGAACCAACATAGGTCCAAACACATCATTGTGAACTAGCTATAAAATTCTTTCTTCCTTTGTTGCACAAGAGGGGAATCTTACCCGATTTTTCTTCCCATATACACAATTTTCACAGAAATAAAAATCCAAAGAGAAGTTAGACATAACTTCAACCATACATTTACTGTGTAGTAGTCAAAGACCCTTCTCTCCGATATGCCCCAGTCTTTTATGCCACAACATAACCTTTTCTCCAGAGACTGTATAAGTTATTTCTTCTTCAACTCCAATATCATGAACAGTGGAACTATTACACCTCTCACTAATAGTGCTTCCTTGCAGCTTATACATAGTTCCAAAATGAACTCCCTTCAGCAACTCCATTTCTCCTCAAACCATCCAACATACCTTTACAAACTTTCTTCTTGCAGTGACCTTATTTTACACATGTCCAACATACCTTTACAAACTTTCTTGGAGATTTAGATCTACCCTTAGACTTAGATCTCCCACTTGAGGACTTAGATCTATTTATTTCCTAGGAGCATCCTCTTGCAAACAATGCATCTGTGCTCTGTCCTTCCATGTTCTTCCATCTCATCTCCTCCAACAACAAGGATGAGACCACTTCATCAAACTTCAAGGAAATTGTATTACTACCTATGGCCACAACCAGAATATCCCACGAGTCTGGTAAAGAGCACAGTGAACTGATAAACTTATCTTCATCTGAAATTTTAATCTCAATAGATACTAGCTAACTTGCCACAGTATTGAAGGTGTTCAAGTGCTCTGCCACCAAGTATCTATCTCTCATCCTCAGTTTATACATATTCTTTCTTAGGAAAGGTTTATTTACTAGGGACTTAGACTGATACAACTTCCCCAACTTATCCCATAATTATTTGGTTGTAGCTTCCTCTGACACATTTAGTAATACTGAATCTGAGAGACACAGTCAGAATGTGCTATTAACCTTTCAATCCAAATTTTTACAATCATCTGTTGAAGTTCATGTAGGTGCAGTACCTGAATCCACTAATATTTTTCCACCAACAAATCTTCCATGTTGAGCTTCCATAGATCAAACATTTTCCCATTAAACTTCTCGATCTCCATTTTCAAACTACTCCCCATTTAGTTGTTGGACACACCTACCACACTTAGAGGGGGGGTGAATGAGTTTGGGGCTCTTTTTCCCAAACTTCCCTCTTACACAAAACTCTTTAGTTAGCATTCAAAATTTAACTCATTACTCATTGTTTTTATTTATAACTAGTTAGATGTGAGCACATATCAGCAACATATATCAACAATATATCATCAACAAGTCATTACCACAAGGAACATAAAGAACACAAGATGTATGTACAATTTTATTTTTATTATGGACAACAATCCGGGGGTTTATCAACAACAACTCAATAGAGTACAACTCTACAAAAGCATCATCTCTATAATGCAAGACTCATCTTACACCCTCAGCATCAGCTGAGATGAGGCAACAATCCTCAACAGATGTCAATCTGCAATAGTTACGCGACCTGTTAGTAGTGCAACGTGCGTGTGTACATGCCCTACCAGTAGTACAACCCGCGTGTATATGCTCCCAAGCAGTACTACAACCTGCGTATACACTCCCAACTAGTACTACAGCCCGCGTATACCTTCTGAGCTATTAGGGTTTTTCCTTCAAAATCAACTCAGATCCTCTGCAACCAATTTATCATTCTCTTCTGTTTGTCATTGTCCAAACTGACCACCAGAAAATCACAATACATTCAAGCTCTCCAATAGCTTACTCATGCTCCATAACCAATCAATATGAATGCTACTCAATCATGCATAAGCAATCAACATATTATAACCATCATATCAGTACTGAATCATAAGAGTGTTGCTCACTCCATCAACATAAATCACATCAAAGCAACCATAAAAATAATTCCCTAGGAATTCACAACACAATAAGCAATGCTATCCATCAAGACAATAATGTAACCATATCAGTGTCTCAGTGATAGATTTGAGCCAATAGAGTGTAGATCATGAACCTGCTTCAGTCTTCAACAACTTGTCATCAGCTCAACCAAAAATATCCATAATTTTATCCACTGTACACTCCCTATACACAGATAGCCCACATATACGCACCTTGTACACAGACATCCCGTGTATTATACACACCTTGTACACAGACAGCTTGCGTATATGCACCCTATACACAGACATCCCACGTACGCATTAGAAAATGGGGTTTCAGAAGCTATGAGACTTTTTCCATCAAGATCTCCGATATTGCCGAAACTTTGATGCGTCCATGAGACCCTCCTCAAACTCTCTTTCTCAAAATATATCTTCAATCATGCTCAAGAGATCCACACCAAAATGCTCTTACAAGAAGCTCTCCCTCAATACTTCAAAAGATATTCTCACTAGAAGCTCTCCATTGATCCACACACAAGGATGAAATGCAAGAGTCCATAGCTATCTTATTTATACTTTCATCCTCTAGGTCACTTTACCCACTTTTAGGTTGCTTAACATATTTTCCTTATTTTAGGATTAACCACTTTCCATAAATAGAAAGTTCTCCAATATTTTTTCATTTAAATATTCCTTCTTGATTTTGTCACTTAAATAATCTTTCTTGATTTTGTCACTTCTCTTTATTATTTAAATAATCCACCTTGACTTTGTCATTTTACTTTATCATTTAAATAATGATTTCTTCTTTTTGGTCACTTTGACTTCTTTGACCTTGGGGGCTTCAAGCCTTCATATGGGGGTCCTCCAACTTCGTAGCCCCATAACTCTCAAACCGTGAGGAGTTATGTGACATTCCACATTCCACCGGAAATGGCATGACAAGCACTATCCATCTAGGATAGTTTCACCAACAATTTAATTGATCTTCAACTCATTATTCCACATAAAAGCATGGGTACTCCAACCATTCTTCTAGGATAACTCAATCCGCAAAGCGTCTTCCCGTGAGGGCTTTCACCATAAGGGGACCACTTTGGAGTCCATCCATTTGTGCATCTTATCAATCATGATAAGATAATAAATGAGACATTTATACATTTTTCCAACAATGCATCATATCAATGAAATCACATCGATCCATCTTCAACATGTATTAATGAAAACTCATTGATCCATCATCATATCAATGACAACTCATTGATCCATCTTCATGTATCCATTGTCATCAAGGACTATACATATTACATTACATCAATCATTAATCAAACAATCCTTTGGTATCAATCAATCACTTGACATCAATCAATCAAACCATTGGCATCAATGAAAACACGATCAAACATTATTTTCACTTGAAAAATAAATACCATAGATCTCCAAGAGTACAACTCTACAAGAGCATCATCTCTATAATGAAAGACTCAGCTTACACCCTCAGCATCAACTTAGATGAGGCAACAATCCTCAACAGATGTCAATCTGCAACAGGTACGTGACCTGTCAGTATTGCAGCGTGCATGTGTATACACCCTACCAGTAGTACAACCCACATGTATACGTGCCCAAGCATTACTACAACCTGCATATACACTCCCAACCAGTACTACAGCCTGCGTATACCTTCTGAGCTATTAGGGTTTGTCCTTCAAAATCAACTCAGATCCTCTGCAACCAATTTATCATTCTCTTATGTTTATCATTGTCCAAAATGAACACTAGACAATCACAATACATCCAAGCTCTCCAATAGCTTACTCATGTTCCACAACCAATCAATATGAATGATACTCAATCATGCATAAGAAATCAACATACTATAGCCATCATATCAGTACTGAATCATAAGAGTGCTTCTCACTCCATCAACATAAATCACATCATAGAAACCATACCAAGAATTCCCTAGGCATTCACAACACAATAAGCAATTCTATCCATCAAGACAATAATATAACCATACCAGTGTCTCAGTGATAGATCTGAGCCCATAGAGTGCAAATCAGGAACCTGCTTCAGTCTTCAACAACTTGTCATGAGCTCAAACAAAAATCTCCATAATTTTATCGATTGTATGCTCCCTATACATAGATAGCCTATGTGTATGCACCTTGTACATAGACAACCCGCTTATTATACACACCTTGTACACAGACAACTTGCATATACGCACCCTATACACAGACATCCCGTGTACGCATCAGAAAATGGGGTTTTTGAAGCTCCTAGACTTTTGCCGTCAAGATATCCAATATTGCCGAAACTTTGATGCGTCCATGAGATCCTCCTCACTCTCTCTTTCTCAAAATATATCTTCAATCATGCTCAAGAGATCCACACCAAAATGCTCTCACAAGAAGCTCTCCATCAATACTTCAAAATATATTCTCACTAGAAGCTCTCCATTGATACACACACANTAACCTATTTTCCTTATTTTAGGGTTAACCACTTTCCATAAATAAAAAGTTCTCCAATATTTTATCATTTAAATATTCCTTCTTGATTTTGTCACCTTACTTTATCATTTAAATAATCTTTCTTGATTTTGTCACTTCTCTTTATTATTTAAATAATCCACCTTGACTTTGTCATTTTACTTTATCATTTAAATAATGATTTTTTCTTTTAGGTCACTTTGACTTCTTTGACCTTGGGGGCTTCAGGCCTTCATATGGGGGTTCTCCAACTTCGTAAGGCCATAACTTCGTGAGGAGTTATGTGACATTCCACATACCACCGGAAATGGCATGAAAAGCATTATCCATCTAGGATAGTTTCACCAACATTTTTATTGATCTTCAACTCATTATTCCACATACAAGCATGGGTCCTCCAACCATTCTTCTAGGATATCTCAATCCGCAAAGTGTCTTCCCATGAGGGCTTTCACCATAAGGGGACCACTTTAGAGTTCATCCATTTGTGCATCTTATCAATCATGATAAGATAATAAATGAGTCATCTATATATTTTTCCAACAATGCATCATATCAATGAAACCACATCGATTCATCTTCATCATGTATTAATGACAACTCATTGATCCATGATCATATCAATGAAAACTCATTGATCCATCTTCATCTAGGCATTCTCATCAACGACAATCCATATTACATTACATCAATCATTAATCAATCAATCATTTGGCATCAATCAATCACTTGACATCAATCAATCAAGCCATTGGCATCAATGACAACATGATCCAACATTATTTTCACCTGAAAAATAAATACCACAGATCTCCAAGAGTACAAATCTACAAGAGCATCATCTCTATAATGCAAGACTCAGCTTACACCCTCAACATCAACTTATATGCGGCAAAAATCCTCAACAGATGTTAATCTGCAACAGGTACGCGACCTGTCAGTAGTGCAGTGTGCGTGTGTACACACCCTACCAATAGTACAACCCACACAATAATTACTACAACCTGCGTATATGCTCCCAACCAGTATTGTAGCCTCCATATACATTCTGAATTATTAGGGTTTATCCTTCAAAATCAACTCAGATCCTTTGCAACCAATTTATCATTCTCTTCTGTTTGTCACTGTCCAAACTGACCACCAGACAATCATAATACATCCAAGCTCTCCAATAGCTTACTCATTCTCCACAACCAATCAATATGAATGATACTAAATCATGCATAAGCAATCAACATACTATAGCCATCATATCAGTACTGAATCATAAGAGTGTTTCTCACTCCATCAACATAAATCACATCATAGCAACCATACCAAGAATTCCCTAGGAATTCACAACACAATAAGCAATGCTATCCATCAAGGAAATAATGTAACCATACCAGTGTCTCAGTGGTAGATCTAAGCCCATAGAGTGCAGATCAGGAACCTGCTTCAGTCTTCAACAACTTGTCACCAGCTCAACCAAAAATTGCCATAATTTTATCAATTGTATGCTCCCTATACATAGACATCTCATGTATACGCACCTTGTACACAGACAACCCGCATATTATACACTCCTTGTACACAAACATCCCGCGTACGCATTAGAAAATGGGGTTTCTGAAGCTCCAAGACTTTTGCCGTCAAGATCTCCGATATTGCCGAAACTTTGATGCGTCCATGAGATCCTCCTCACGCTCTCTTTCTCAAAATATATCTTCAATCATGCTCAAGAGATCCACACCAAAATGCTCTCACAAAAAGCTCTCCATCAATACTTCAAAATATATTCTCACTAGAAGCTCTCCATTGATCCACACACAAGGATGAAATGCAAGAGTCCATAGCTATCTTATTTATACTTTCATCCTCTAGGTCACTTTACCCACTTTTAGGTTGCTTAACCTATTTTCCTTCTTTTAGGGTTAACCACTTTCCATAAATAGAAAGTTCTCCAATATTTTATCATTTAAATATTCCTTCTTGATTTTGTCACCTTACTTTATCATTTAAATAATCCTTCTTGATTTTGTCACTTCTCTTTATTATTTAAATAATCCACCTTGANTTTTTCTTTTAGGTCACTTTGACTTCTTTGACCTTGGGGGCTTCAAGCCTTCATATGGGGGTCCTCCAACTTCGTAAGGCCATAACTTTCAAACCGTGAGGAGTTATGTGACATTCCACATACCACCGGAAATGGCATGACAAGAACTATCCATCAAGGATAGTTTCACCAACAATTTTATTGATATTCAACTCATTATTCCACATACAAGCATGGGTCCTCCAACCATTCTTCTAGGATAACTCAATCCGCAAAGTGTCTTCCCATGAGGGATTTCACTATAAGGGGACCACTTTGGAGTTCATCCATTTGTGCATCTTATCAATCATGATAAGATAATAAATGAGTCATCTATACATTTTTCCAACAATGCATCATATCAATGAAACCACATCGATCCATCTTCATCATTTATTAATGACAACTCCTTGATCCATCATCATATCAATGAAAACTCAGTGATCCATATTCATCTATGCATTCTCATCAAGGACAATACATATTACATTACATAAATCATTAATCAATCAATCCTTTGGCATCAATAAATCACTTAACATCAATCGATCAAACCATTGGCATCAATGACAACATGATCCAACATTATTTTCACCTGAAAAATAAGTACCACAAATCTCCAAGAGTAAAATTGTACAAGAGCATCAGCTCTATAATGCAAGACTCATCTTACACCCTGAAAATCAACTTAGATGAGGCAACAATCCTCAACATATGTCAATCTGCAACAGGCACGTGACCTATCAGTAGTGCAACGTGTGTGTGTACATGCCCTACCACTAGTACATCCCGCGTGTATACGCACCCAAGAATTACTACAACCTATGTATACGCTCCCAACCAGTACTGCAGCCCGTGTATACCTTCTGAGCTATTAGGGGTTTTCCTTCAAAATCAACTCAGATCCTCTGCAACCAATTTATCATTCTCTTCTGTTTGTCATTGTCCAAACTGATCACTAGAAAATCACAATACATCCAAGCTCTCCAATAGTTTACTTATGCTCCACAACCAATCAATATGAATGCTACTCAATCATGCATACACAATCAACATACTATAACCAACATATTAGTACTGAATCAGAAGAGTTCTACTCACTCCATCAACATAAATCACATCATAGAAACCATACCAAGAATGCCCTAGGCATTCACAACACAATAAGAAATGCTATCCATCAAGACAATAATATAAACATACCAGTGTCTCAGTGATAGATTTGAGCCCATAGAGTGCAGATCAGGAACCTGCTTCAGTCTTCAACAACTTATCATCAACTCAACCAAAAATCTCCATGATTTTATCCATTGTACACTCCCTATACACATACAACCCACGTATACACACCTTGTACACAGACAACCCGCGTATTAAACACACCTTGTGCACAGACAACTTGTGTATACGCACCCTATACATAGACATCCCACGTATGCATCAGAAAATGGGGTTTTTGAAGCTTCGAGACTTTTGTCGTCAAGATCTACGATATTGCCGAAACTTTGATGCATCCATGAGATCCTCCTCATGTTCTCTTTCTCAAAATATATCTTCAATCATGCTCAAGAGATCCACACCAAAATGCTCTCACAAGAAGCTCTCCATCAATACTTCAAAAGATATTCTCACTAGAAGCTCTCCATTGATCCACACACAAGGATGAAAGGCAAGAGTCCATAGCTATCTTATTTATACTTTCATTCTCTAGGTCACTTTACCCACTTTTAGGTTGCTTAACCTATTTTTCTTATTTTAGGGTTAACCACTTTCCATAAATAGAAAGTTCTCCAATATTTTATCATTTAAATATTCCTTCTTGATTTTGTCACCTTACTTTATCATTTAAATAATCTTTCTTGATTTTGTTGCTTGTCTTTATTATTTAAATAATCCACCTTGACTTTGTCATTTTACTTTATCACTTATATAATGATGGTGGTCCTCCAACTTCGTAAGGCCACAAATGTCAAACTGTGAGGATTTATGTGACATTCCACATACCACCAGAAATGGCATGACAAGCACTATCCATCTTGGATAGTTTCACCAACAATTTCATTGATCTTCAACTCATTATTCCACATACAAGCATGGGTCCTCCAACCATTCTTCTAGGATAACTCAATCCGCAAAGCGTCTTCCCGTGAGGGCTTTCACCATAAGGGGACCACTTTGGAGTTCATCCATTTGTGCATTTTATCAATCATGATAATATAATAAATGAGTCATCTATACATTTTTCCAACAATGCATCATAGCAATGAAACCACATCGATCCATCTTCATCATGTATTAATGAAAAATCATTGATCCATCATCAGATCAATGACAACTCATTGATCCATCTTCATCTATGCATTCTCATCAAGGAAAATACATATTACATTACATCAATCATTAATCAATCAATCCTTTGGCATCAATCAATCAAACCATTTGCATAAATGACAACATGATCCAACATTATTTTCACCTAAAAAATAAATACCACAGATCTCCAAGAGTACAACTCTACAAGAGCATCAACTCTATAATGCAAGACTCAACTTACACCCTTAGCATCAACTTAGATGAGGCAACAATCCTCAATAGATATCAATCTGCAACAGGTACGCGACCTGTCAGTAGTGCAGCGTGCGTGTGTACACGCCCTACCAGTAGTACAGTCCATGTGTATACACGCCCACACATTACTACAACCTACGTATACGCTCCCAACTAGTACTATAGCCCGCGTATACCTTCTGAGCTATTAGGGTTTGTCCTTCAAAATTAACTCAGATCCTCTGCAACCAATTTATCATTCTCTTATGTTTGTCATTGTCCAAACTGACCACTAGACAATTACAATACATCCAAGCTCTCCAATAGCTTACTCATGCTCCATAACCAATCAATATGAATGCTACTCAATCATGCATAAGCAATCAACATACTATAGCCATCATATTAGTACTAAATCATATGAGTGCTTCTCACTCCATCAACATAAATTGAATCATAGCAACCATACCAAGAATGCCCCAGGAATTCACAACACAATAAGCAATGCTATCCATCAAGACAATAATGTAACCATACCAACGTCTCAGTGATATATCTAAGCCCATAGAGTGCAGATCAGGAACCTGCTTCAGTCTTCAACAACTTGTCATAAGCTCAACCAAAAATATCCATAATTTTATCCATTGTACGCTCCCTATACATAGACAACCCGCATATACACACCTTGTACACAGACAACTCACGTATTATATGCACCTTGTACACAGACAACTTGCGTATATGCACCCTATACACATACATCCCACGTACGCATCAGAAAATGGGGTTTCTGAAGATGCGAGACTTTTGTCGTCAAGATCTCCAATATTGCCAAAACTTTGATGCGTCCATGAGATCCTCCTCATGCTCTCTTTCTCAAAATATATCTTCAATCATGCTCAAGAGATCCACACCAAAATGCTCTCACAAGAAGCTCTCCATCAATACTTCAAAAGATATTCTCACTAGAAGCTCTCCATTGATCCACACACAAGGATGAAATGCAAGAGTCCATAGCTATCGTATTTATACTTTCATCCTCTAGATCACTTTACCCACTTTTAGGTTGCTTAACCTATTTTCCTTATTTTAGGGTTAACCACTTTCCATAAATAGAAAGTTCTCCAATATTTTATCATTTAAATATTCCTTCTTGATTTTGTCACCTTACTTTATCATTTAAATAATCTTTCTTGATTTTGTCACTTCTCTTTATTATTTAAATAATCCACCTTGACTTTGTCATTTTACTTTATCATTTAAATAATGATTTCTTCTTTTAGGTCACTTTGACTTCTTTGACCTTGGGGGCTTCAAGCCTTCATATGGGGGTCCTCTAACTTCGTAAGGCCATAACTCTCAAACCGTGAGGATTTATGTGACATTCCACATACCACCGGAAACGGAATGACAAGCACTATCCATCTAGGATAGTTTCACCAACAATTTCATTGATCTTCAACTCATTATTCCACATACAAGCATGGGTCCTCCAACCATTCTTATAAGATAACTCAATCCACAAAGCGTCTTCCCGTGAGGGCTTTCACCATAAGGGGACCACTTTGGAGTTCATCCATTTGTGCATCATATCAATCATGATAAGATAATAAATGAGTCATCTATACATTTTTCCAACAATGCATCATATCAATGAAACCACATCGATCCATCTTCATCATGTATTAATGACAACTCATTGATCCATCATCATATCAATGACAACTCATTGATCCATCTCCATCTATGCATTCTCATCAAGGACAATACATATTACATTACATCAATCATTAATCAATCAATCCTTTGGCATCAATCAATCACTTGACATCAATCAATGACATCAATCAATCAAACCATTGGCATCAATGACAACATGATCCAACATTATTTTCGCCTGAAAAATAAATACCACAGATATTCCACTGTAACAAGGCTTATCACAGTCCCGAGCCAAACCCTTGACCCCAAAGGCATCCCCCTGAAGCCACCAAATATCTTATACCAAATGTAGATTTTAACCTTGTACAATATTTTACTGCAAATAGATTTTCAATAAAAGAACAAAAAAGATACAATGGAAAATACACACATTACATAGAGATTTTTCCCATGGAAACCCAAACGGGAAAACTAGCATACTCTATATTCATTTATAAATTATAGTGATACAATGTTTACAATACAATATACATATAGGAGCTAGCGACATCCAAAACCCTAACCTAATGACCTGGATTAGTAAAAAATCCTAATTCCTTAACCGAAAATAGTAAACCATTGACAAAAAGCATGTGCCGAAAAATCTCCCAACAATGGAAATGAAAATCAAGGCGACATAAAAAACGAGGTAAAAATGCGACACGTTTCCTGAGGAAAAAAATTTCTTTGGGGCGTTGCCCCTGAACCCCCTGCCGCAACGTAGCAGATGTTGTATCTATTCGTGCAAAGAATATAACACATACCCAACACCCTATTCTCCCCCTCTCTCACCCTCCCTCCCACTCTCTCTCACCCTCCCTCCCTCTTTCCC
>JASDQU010509606.1:67478-78911 GCA_032191745.1 Picea mariana
TTTTGTTTTAATTTTTATTTTTATTTTTTTACGTGTTTTTTTTGTATTTTGTTTTAATTTTACTAAAGTTTGTTTTATTCTTATTTAACGTTTGTTTTATTAATGTTTTACGTTTTATTTTGAATGTTTATTTTTTATTTTTTTTATTTGATTTTTATTTTATAATTTTTATTGGGTTATTATAATTTGTTTTTGAAATGTTTTTTAATTATTTAAAAATTTTATAATGTTTTTGTTTATTGATTATTTATTAATTATTCATTTAAAATTAATCATTAGTGCACTAATCTAACTTCTAACCTAATGAAACTAACCTAGTTACTAATTATTAATTAATCTATTATTAACAAGTCTAACCTAGTTTTATTAATCTAACTACACTAATTTAATTAAATTAAAATTATTATGCTAATTAGTGTTAAAAAACGTCACTAACCATTTATTATTAACTTAATGTTTTTTTTTTATCCTAAGCTTATTTATTCATGCAGGGATGAAAATGATGGAGGGGTGAAGAAATGGAGGGTGAGGGAACGAAGGGTGCGGCAGGGTGATGAAGGATCGGGTGAAATGGATGGAGTGAGAAGTGAAATCAACCAACCCGAGCAAGCTAGATGTCTTCGTTACGAGAGCAATGCCAAATGGACAGCTGAAGAATCAAGTCACCTATGATTATAGGATCCCAACATAGGCTCCACCTGGGGATGGCAACTCTTTCGAGAGGTAACAAGAACCATAGAACTCTAAACACGTAGACCAGTGCCTTATCCATTGGCCATGGAGTCACTACAACTACAATATTCGAACTGACTCAAATTAAACTTGAAAACTGAACTATACAATATCAGCTGCAAATTCTACTGGAAACCACACACTGCTGAAAAATATGCTCAAATGACTGAGCTTATTCAAACTGCTACCTACCCTACACTGCTGAAAATCATGTTGAATCAAATAATAAAAAAATTCCAATGAAGCTATTCAAGTAGCTTCTCAAACAAGTGGTTTGCTTGACTGCTTGTCAGCACAATAAAAAGGACAACTTGACCCTTTGTCCACAGAGTAAAAACTGCAAAGTGTAATGGCCACTGCTAAAAACATGATTGATATTTTATGTTGAAAAACTCTTCCATGTAGTCTGCTATCGGATCAGGAAAGACATGACCTATTTCTTGAATTTCAACAAATTTATGGTCATAATTGGGTATGACACATATGCTTTTTACATCATTATATAGTTCCTGATATGACTACAGATTTTCTGATGCACTTTGAAATGAAACTCCTATTGAAACAGACCATGAAAGAGACTTCCTAATCATGTCTATATCATAACCTCTTTTAATTTCATAGTTGGCCAATGAACCATGACTTTGACAACACAAGTCATCCAACATATCAACTATTGGGTCTTGTAGGAACTGAGATGTTTGTTGCATTGGTTCCAATGAAAGTTCTTGATCTTCTATGTGCTTATCATCCATGACATGATTAAAAAAATTCTTCAAAAACTGAAATGAATTGAAGTTTAATGGTATAGAGTTATAATGAATTAATTCATATTTTGTCTCAGGCTCTAAGATTTTATCTGGAATTTGAAAATCAATGTAGCTCAAGGGCTGCAATTTTGGGTCTAGAACAACTTCCATTTCATCAATGACATCTTTAACAGATTTATCATAACATTCTCCATGTTTACTATCGACAACTTGTTTATAATTTTCTCTCATAATTTGAAATGAAGAGAAGCATATAGGCATAGATATTTCACTTACTCTGAGATTTGTTGCATTTTCCTCATTGTTGTCATGATTGTTGTGCAAAGGTTGACTGTCATATTTGATATGTATCTGAGCTTGCATCTCCCAACAATATGTTGCTAATGGTTTTAAAGAATTCACCTTGGTGTAATCCTCATCATAGTTATCATACTTGGGTAGATCATCCATGAAAGAAATGTCATAAAACATACACATCATATCAATTGATTTCTCCTCTACAAGGTGATTTGGATTTTCATCTGTGTCCATGTTGTGAATTGAATACATGAAATGATCATTTTCCAATCCATGATACCAAGGGTGAGCTGCAAAGTGTTTGGGAATAGTGACTCTTTCTTTCTTTGTAACCAATGGAACATGATGGCCTTGAACAACAAGCTCATTTCCCATGATGAATTTCTACATCATTTCTTTCATTGTGCTGGCCAGAATGTCCAGTTCAACTTCTGAAGATTTCAGCTGCTCCTTTGCTATTTTCTTCCTTTCTTCTGCCTTGATCTTTGACCTTTTGATCAACAAATTTGCTTCCACACTAATTGTACTGTCTTGTATCTCCTTGAGTGTAGTAGTGTTCCTTTCTCTTAGTTGAAATGCCATCTCTGGATCAAAGGCATCTAGGTAGTGTAAAAGAGCTAAACCAGGAGGTGGTCTTATATCAGCAAGCATGGAATTGTAAACTTGATTGAATCTGGCTGAAAATTTATGCATTGTTTCTCTTGGATGTCTTTTCAAATGATCATACTCTTCTAGAATGAGAAAAAGATTTCTCTTGATCTCCCATTTATTAAGGAAGATTTTTAAAAATTGTTGAATATTGGGAATGCTTGCAGTTGACAAACTTTTGAACCATTCCTTCGCTCTACCTTGCAAAGATAAAGCAAAAAGCCTAATGCAGACATCATCTTACTCAACCTCAAAAAGGTCAAGATAATTTTCAAAACCTTGTATGTGTTTTTCAGATGTGATATTACCATGTTCTCCATCAAATCTGGGAAGATGTTTGTAATAATTGGCAAGGAAATCATGGAGTATAAGGGGTAAAATAAGAGGCTTGTATGTATCTGGAATATTTGCAGGTGTAGGAGTATGTACAGGGGTTGTAAAACTTGGCTTGATCTCTTGAGTCTCCTCGATTTGAATTTGATCAATATGAGTTTCAATAATATGGTCTTGGCCAGATTCACAAAAAGAGAAGAAATAACTAAAAATAAAACCTATTATGTCTTGGATGAAATTCCAACTTGCATACCTGAACTTTTTAGATTGTCTTGTCATTGTTTCGAGTTCTTCCTCTAGTGGAGTATTTGAATTGGAACTGATCTGGAGCTTATTGGAGTCGCCAGGTGGATGATTCAGCCTTCTTGTGTCTGATCATTGTCCACCATCAGTGATCAGATCTGGAACTTGATATTCTTTCTGAGGAACATCCCTAGTATGGTCGCCACTATGTTAGCACTCTGTAATTTTCCCAAGTTTGTGGAGGAAATCACTGAGGTAACATCAAACCACTTGGAGTCCTAGATCTATCCCTCCAAGACTCAGAGAGGGCTCTCTCTGTCTGATCTATCTTTGTTTTCTAGGAATTTTAGGCTAGTTAGAAAGTACAAGGTTTGGATTTTTTAAATTGGTTGGTTGGAACAGGAAAGGATTTAATTGAGCAATGGAGTCAAAGAGGCCTGATCCAATCAAGACATGTTCTACATGAAAACTTACAGGGTAGGGTAGGCACATTTTTTTTATTCTTAATATTATTGAATGATGTGAAAGAAAAGGAAAGGAGAGAATATTGTACCAGAGCAATTAATAATTCTGGAACTAATCCTCTAGCAAAAAACATAAAAATTATCCAAATGCCAGAAACAGAGTGTGCTTTTGAAAAAATTCTTATCTTAATCCTCTATTGAATAATTCAAAAGAAAAAAATATGTAACAGGGAAAACATATTACAGAAGAGACACTTCACCAAATAGATATTCCACAGGAATATTGAAAGCTTGTCTTGTATTACTGAGTTTTGATTAAAAGAGGCTCTGTGAGCTGCTCTAAAATGTTGCTCTTTCTAACAGGTCCCAACTCATCAACCATTTTACATTTAAATTATAAAAATATATAGAACAAACTCTCCCCCAGGCTCAGGAGGTCAAAATCAACAACATATCCAAAAATAGAAACAAATCCTTGAAAATTTTGAATTGTCTGCCATGAAAGACGAGTCGAACTGCTGAAAATAGGGGTTAACTCAGACATTTGTATATCCCAAAATATGATAGTTGTGTGAAAATTGAAAGATTTTATTTTATATGATTCCTTATTGAACAAAAACCTCTTTCGGTTTTTCTAAATTCATCTCCATCTCTCCAAAACATCTGTCGTAAGATCTTGACCAAAACGGGAAAAAAGGAAGCCTGAAAAATAGGGCTCATAGATGGCTTCAATTCTCATAAATTATGACCCCTGTGTAAATTATGGGAGAGGTTATTTTTATTCATTCCATTACAGAGAAAAACCTCTCTCATTTTTTAAAAATTCCTTTTGGTTTGCCCGGAATCGCTCTTAGAAAACAGGTGGTCAAAACTGGCGAAAACAGTTTTTTTGTTATTTTGGGGAAGATGGTTTTGGAGGACGGAGAGTGGTTTTCGGACCCCCCTAGGGTGGTAAGTGGTATTAGGAGGGCAGTTCCGAGTTCACCTAATGGTGACAAGTTTCCTCTGGTGGTTTTTCATATGGGACCCCCCCTTGTTAAAGCTCGGATGGCATTGGGGGTTCTGGTAAGATTATGGACGTTGATTAAATTTTTGGGATGTGTGAAGTACGGGAGTTAGGATTGATTTGAATTTTTATTTAATTGATTTTTGTTATATAGTTTTTATTTTTATTTAAATTTTTTTTTTATTAATGTTTCACTTGTTTTTTTTTCTTCCGTTTTTTTTGTTTTTTTGTTTTTTTTTGTTTTATATTGTATTTTGTTTTAATTTTAATTTATTATTTTGTTTTACTAATTTTATTAAAGTTTGTTTTATTCTTATTTAAGGTTTGTTTTATTAATGTTTTACGTTTTATTTTTAATGCTTATTTTTTTATTTTATAATTTTTATTGAGTTATTATAATTTGTTTTTGAAATGTTTTTTAATTATTTAAATTATTTATAATGTTTTGGTTTATTGATTATTTATTAATTATTCATTTAAAATTAATTATTAGTGCACTAATCTAACTTCTAACCTAATGAAACTAACCTAATTACTAATTATTACTTAATCTATTATTAAGAAGTCTAATCTAGTTTTATTAATCTAACTACACTAATTTAATTAAATAAACATTATTATGTTAATTAGTGTTAAAAAATGCCACTAACCATTTATTATTAACCTAATGTTTTTTTAATCCTAATCTTATTTATTCATGTAGAGACAAAAATGTTGGAGGGGTGAAGAAATGGAGGGTGAGGGAACAAAGGGTGCGACAGGGTGATGAAGGATCGAGCGAAGTGGATGGAGTGAGAAGTGAAATCAACCAAGCCAAGCAAGCCAGATGTCTTTGTTACAAGAGAAATGCCAAATGGACAACTGAAGAATCAATTCACCTATGATTATAGGATCCCAACAAGTGGCATTCCTGGTGGGCACAACCTTAATCCATTTGGTGAAGTAGTCAGTGGTAGTGAGGATCCACTTGTGGTGTCCACTGAAGGGTGGATTTATTTCTCTTATGAAATCTAACACCCATTTTTGAAATGGGCCACTGGCAGTGATAGGTTTTAGGGGTAGTTATAGTAACTTATGTTTTCCTACAAATATCTGACATTCATTGGAGGCCCTGACAGTAGCAAAAACATTAGAGAAAAGGGTGGGCCAATAGTACCCTTCCCTTAGGATCTTGAGAGTTGTGGCCTTCCAATGTTGGTTTCCTCCACATAATCCTTTGTGCATTTCTGTTGTGACTTGTTTGGCCTCATTTTCATCAAGGCATTTCAACAGGATGCCAACGGGATCTCTCCAATACAGGTGTTGGTTTGCAATGCATATTTTGATGACTTTCAATTTGAGAGACCTAGCCTTTGTCTTCTTCACATATGGTGGACATTCAAATAATGCAGAAAATAGATGATGTTTTTATACCAAGGTGAAGATGAGTAGTTTTCAAATACCTGTAAGTTGTCTGGTCCAGGATGTATGATGGGTGCATCTGATTGGGTGAAGATTTGATGCAATTATAGCACCTTACAATTTGATTTTGATATCAATTTGGTCAGTCCTTGTCCCTTGATCAGCTTGGTGGGATTTATGTGTAGGTCGTACTCCAACAGTTTGACAATCTATTGTCCTTTCCCCTCACTATCTAGCTAGACCAAAATTTCTTAAACACTGCTGCTAGGAACAAAGGTTGTTATGCTACACTGTAATACATAAACCATGAAGGATTTGAGGGCTTTGACCAGTGCATAAGCCTTCTTTTCTAATATATCATACTTAAGCTCAGCATCTCTAAGAGATCTGCTAAAAAAGGCTATGGGTTGTTCATGCCCTTCTTCATTTTTCTGTAGTAATACAACAACAATGGTTTCTTCTGAAGAAAAGGAAAATATGAAGAAGTATTTGGTATAGTCAGGACTGGATAACATAGGGGATTCAACTAAATCTTTCTTGATGGTTTGGAAAGATGATTTTGCCTCCAATGACCACTTTATCACAACATATTTCTCCAACATGTTAGTAATAGGCTTTAGAAGTTCAGTAAAATTTGGCACAAAACGTCTGAGGAAGGTTATCTTACCAATGGAAGACTGAACAACATTTTTGTTTTTGGGGATCTCAATCTCTTGAATGGAAAAAACCCTCTTTGGATCAATTTTTGAGATTTCCTTATGGCATGGAAAAGTGAGACTTCCTAGGGTTCAGAGAGATTCCAGATCTCTTGCATTGCTTGAAAACCCACTCCAGGTGTTGCAAATGTTCATCATCAGACCTGGAGAAAATGGTTATGTCATTCAAGTATATAACGATAAATTTGTCTTTCTCCCTCACAAAAGATATGTCCATGGCCCTCTGAAAATTGGCCCCTACGTTCATTATCCCAAAGGGCATATTGTCATACATGAATGTTCCCCATGGGGTGGTGAATGTTGTCTTTCCTTTATCCCCCTCACACACTGTTATTTTGTTATAACCAGAGTATCCATCTAGCAAGGAAATTGTGTGAGCACCTACCACCCTCTATAAAATATGATCCATCTTGGGGAGGGTGTAATTGTCCTTCAGAGAGCACTTGTTGATATTTCTCAAGTTAACACGCAAGCGTATCTCAGCACTTTTCTTTCTTACAGGTACTAAGTTGGACACCCATCTCGAGTACCTCAATGGTACAATAATCTTGGCATCCAACATTATTTTCAGCTCTTTCTCAATTATGGACATTAGCATGGGATTAAACTGTCAAATCTTCTGTTTGAATGACTTGGAGCTAGCCTTTAGAGGGATCTTAAGTTTTCTTCTTTTTTTTGCAGCTAATGTTTTGGACAACTTGATGATCTTGGGATTCTCAGTGGTCCCAATATTGCAATCTGTCACCTCTTCTTCTTGACTCTTCATGGCAAATCCTTTGTAAACATCATTAATGTCTAACAATCTCTCCAAGGGAACTAATCCCTTTGGAATATGGTTGGTTTTCAGCTCCACAATATTATGACCAGCCACCATCTTCAATAGAGGAGATGCTTGTTGATCTTCCAATTCATCATCTTCACCTTCTTGGCCCTTTTGATCTATTGAGATATTTGAGAATTCATCAATGGTGTGTAGAAATCTCTGCATCTCCATATCATCACTAAATATACGTCGATGTTTTACATTGTCTGGTATGGTTGTTCTATGTATGATATCCACCTGATATTTGATATTTGGGCTAATGGGAGGCCTGAAAGTGATGGCAGCTAAGGCCAAAGAGTCTGCATTCTGATTTTGTTCTCTGTGAATAAAGGAAATGTTGAATGCTAGAAATAAGTTATCAATCAGATCCCATACCTTGTTTTTGTACTTCTTGAGCCTTTGTTGCTTAGTTTCATAGATGTTCCTCACTTGATTCATGACCAACTCAGAATCACCAAAAACTAATAAACAATCAATGGCCATGTCTTTGGCAACCCTCAATCCCAATACTAGAGCTTCAGATTCGACTATATTGTTAGTAGTTTCAAACTCCAGCTTTAAAGAGAGGGTTATTACTTCTTCTGAAAGGGCAATCAAGAGAATGCCTACACCAGATCTTTCTTTTGATGAAGAACCATCGAAATACATCTTCCATACTTTGTTTTGTTGACTTGTCAGTGGCTAATTTTTGCACTGGCTAACTGATGTTTCAAGTTCATCATCATTTAAATAAAAGAAAAATGAGCCAATATCATCCTCAATAGCATAGATTGAGTGATTGCTTGGGTTCTGATGGTCATTGACAATATAGGTTAACCTTACCTTTTTGTATAGCCTCCTACGCTCACCTCCAAACACAGGAATGGTGGCATAAGTGAGGTCCATTTGTAATGATCCTCCAACCTTCTTAGCCCAAGTTCTGGATAAGAGCATGTCAAAATTTGGGGGAATGTCTGCTACAACAATGTCCATCAAAACACTCTTCATGGGTAATTGTGCTAGAGAAACCACCATGTCCTTTATCAATCCAAGACATTTTACTTTCTTAGAATCAAAGGAGTACATGTCTTGGTAAGGCTTGGTAATCTCCAGACCTAGTTCTTCCATAACAACTTTGGGCATGACATTGTGAGAAGCTCCTCAGTCCATAAGAAATTTATGTAGGATCTTATCATGGATATTCAAAGATTTATATAATGGAGGAGAAGCATCAGAGCCATCTTCAATGTGTGGGCCCATGGTAATGGCTGGGTTTTCATCCTGTAGACTAATGACATAAGAAGATACACTAGAAGGAGTTGGCTGCAGAACTTTCATGATGGATTTTTTGAAAGGTTCATTTTTTAACAATTTTGTCAGAGGCACATAGATCTTGATCTTTCTCATCTCATGTTCTAGGCTGAAAGAGGTTGGTGGCTTATCATCTTCCTTTATTTCAGGGACTGCAGGTTTTGATAGGGGAAGTTTATGAGTTTTAGATGACATACCTTTATTCGAACTTGGCTTGGGGGCATCTTCAACTTGTTTTATTTGGTTTTATTTGATCAAAGGTGGTGGCTTTGGGGGTCCCTTCTCTCGTCCTCAAATCATATTTCTTGTTGGGTTGACCTTGAATAACTCCCTCCTCTCCTATATGATCATCAAATTGATTTGACAATTGTGCTACCTCATATTATTGATGTGTTAATGTCAGATAGTTGGCTTAGGTTGATGGATAGTTGGTATGGATTGTTGGTTGTCATTGATGTCAACCATTGGAGAGTGATATTGTAGATTGATTTCAACACTTAGTGATTGATGTTAACCCTTTGAGAAAGTTCGATAGCAAATTCCGGTAGCACAAAAGTTTGGGTAATGGACCCAAGGTTGTTTCATATATAATGGTATGAGTTTTAATATATATGAAGGTAAGACTATTCTAGATGGATATTACATGTCATTCCATTTCTAGTGGTATGTGGAACGTCACATAAATCCTCACAGTTGGAGAGTTATGGCCATGAGAAGTTGGAGAACCCAGGTTTGGGTAATGGACCCAAGTTTGTTTGATGGATAATAGTATGAGTTTTGATATATTTTCATGTAATAGTATGAGTTTTGATATATTTTCAAGTAATACTACTCTATATGGATAGTACATGTCATTCCATTTCTAGTGGTATGTGTAACGTCACATAACTCCTCATGGTTTGAGAGTTATGGCCTTACGAAGTTGGAGGACCCTCATATGTCATCTAGAAGCCCCAAAAGGTCAAAGTAGTCAAAGTGGTTTAAGAGATTTTAGAAGGTAAATAATAAAGTGAAGTGATGAGTGTACTATAATTCAAAGTGAATAAAAAATAATTTTTTTAAATAATAAATTTAATGGAGAAATTAGAAGTGGGTTAACCCTAAAATAAGGAAAGTGGGCAAAGTGACCTAAAAGATGTTTTTAAGGAAGCTACTTGGAGAGTATAAATAAGAGGAAAGGCTCTCTCATTTTATATTACACTTGAGAATATTGAATATCTATAGGTTTCTGAGGTAACCAAAGGATATCTAAGCCGGAGGGAAGGTGAAGAAAAGAAGGCCAAAATTCAAGGAAGGATAAATTCTTTTGATGATGCTTTCTAAGGTATGTTATTTACAGGTCATCTCACCATTTTCGCAATAACGTTTTTTCTAGAATGTTTCAGACCATTCAATTTCTATGCCATTGAGGAAACATATCAAATTATCTGTGGTAAATAATTAAGCTTGTGGGTCATTGTATTTTTGGAGTTACACTACATGGAAAATAGGGTTTGTGGCTAGTCCTGAAACTAGTCTGAAGCAGGTGTTTCGGGTAAAAACGTCATAACTTCTTCATAACAGATACAAATTTATTAAGACCAAATGTGATGGTTAGAGTAATTTCTTTAGTATGCTGTGTAACATTTTCATATTGATTCAACAAATATTACGTGTGGGACAGGCTCTACAATGTCGCTCTCTAGAATAAGCCAGAATTCAGCAAGGTATGTCATTTTTGCTATAACTCCTTTTCTCAGAGGTTCCAAGTAGTGACACCTGAAGGAATTGCATAAAACAAATTGAATAACATTTTGTATCAGGTTCATATATTTATTCATTACAGGTACAAAGTTATGATTATTTCAAGTTAGGGTTGTTGACTAATCCAAAACTAGTCATGTGAGACTAAAAAAAAGTTTGATGAAAATGATAGTCTCTTGTTGTCAAAGTTAAGGAAGGTTTGCAGGTATGTGATCATATAGACTAGTTCTATTACAGAGTAATCAAATTTGGATTATAAATTTGATGAGGGCATTTGGTTGAGGTCCATGTCGGGTACATGGTTGAGACAAGTAGTTGATGAGTTGGCACATACATGAGGAGTATAGTTGATGATGTTGGTACATATTGATGAGTCATAGTTGATGAGTAGTTGATACATGATTGGTACATACTTGGTGTTAGAAAAACAGGACCGCGGAGCAATAAAATAAAACAAATGCAGAAACAAAACACAGAAGACACACAATACAAGAGAGACACACATTTACGTGGTTCACCCAGTGTGGGCTACGTCCACCAGAGAAATTGCTAGGTCCTTCCTTTATTATTATCCAGCAAATGAAGGGATACAATCTACAACAAAACCTGTTGTAACTTCCTCTTCTTTCTCTCACAGTATCCTCTCTCAGAATACAATATTCACCATCAACCATAGCCGCAATACATTTCCCTCATAAAAGAGGGTTGCCTTCTAGGGAAAAAAAACTCTAACATAATATCTATCGTTAGATCTGCGACCTTATAATGAACAGTCCAGATTTACAATGAAATTACAATATACTTTTATAAGGCAATTTTTGCTTCGGGGGCTTCACCCCCGAACCCCCGCTGGGGGCCCGCTTGCCCCCAGACCCCCCAGCCGGGGGGATAGGCCCCCCAGACCCCGCAAAGGGGGTACCCCCCCTCTGCACTCCCCCGCGTGGAAGAGTGTACATACTTCTGGGGTGTA